>ARYC01019170.1:0-32719 GCA_000711775.1 Oxytricha trifallax | reverse complement strand
TAAAGAATAAGAACCTCATTTTCATTCGTTAATCTCAGCTTCTAAAGTAATTATGATTTTGCTTATCTGTGGGACATTTAGTAAAGACTCATTGAATTTAGAGTAAGTGATCCATGAATTCAAATAATTATTATAGAAAGTGACATTCAATCTCTATGGAATGATATTAAGAACAGTAAGCCCGTTTAATTTTATTATGGATAATTCGACGATGATTACTGATTGGATGAATGAAGGTATTATTTTGGAATATGATTGTAAAATCTTGACAAATAACACTTATAATGGAGATATCTACATAAATAACATAATAGTAAAAGGAGAGAGAAAACTAACAGTGTCTCTTCCTCATATTTCAATAGTATCTCTAAATAATATAACAATCCAAAATTCAACTTTTAGATCTTATTCTTCAGCTAATGATGCAAATTAATAATAGTTGGTAGCCGACACTCCTTCAGAGTGCTCCTTCCCAACAGACACCTTAAATAAAACTATAAATTTCAGAAATATTTATATCACATCGGATGCTTAAATAAGTGATCCTTGCCTTTAATATTCGTATACTTGCACTTAAAAATCTTATGTGAAAAAGAGAAAAAATGCCTGCATTCCTGCATTTTTGAAAATATTTTTGCTGAAAACGCTAAGTCTTTTGTTTCATTCCTGATACTAAATAGTAGAAATTAAAACTAAGTAATAACTAATCTCACTCAGAAAAATGTATCAGTTGGTTCTTTTTAATCATATTAGCTCTAATTAATTGGCGGCTTTTCAAGTACTCTATATGTGAAAGATCTAGCTTTCATAAATTGTGATACTGAAGCAAGCTCATTTATATTAGTATTATATCACAAAGATCTCTTATTTGAAAATTGGACAATGATAAACAATATTCGTAAGTAGCCATTAATTTTAATTAATATATATTTATCACTGTTTTTTTATCTCAATTAAATTTTAAGTTTTTAATAATTTTTCTTTCCAGTTTCCATGAATAAGAACACTTTATGTTTCATAAAAAGTGCAAGCATTCCTTAAACTGGATCTTAAGTATTTAACAATTTTTACTTTGCAGGGAACAGTATTTACAATAATTAAAGTAAAAATACAATTATTAAAAGTTTTAGTGTTTCAATAAGATCAAGGGTTTTAGAAACTTGCCATCACTAATTAAATTTTTATAAATGAGAGTAATAATTAACTTATAAGTTATATATACTTTTAGGTATGAATTCATAGACTAGTTATATCAGTAACATGAAGAACTAAGTATTCATAATAGAAAATACAACATTTTTAGGATTCGCATATAGTGATAAAATGAAAATAGACTCATAGATCATAAGGTTTGATGAACTAAGTGAAGTGAGCAATCCAATTGAAAATTCAACCTTTAAGAATGTCACAATGTAAAACTGCCAGGTTAGCTTCTCTCTATTTTGTGGATTTAAGGATAATGTTATTAGAGACTGAAGTATACTTTATGCGATGTACTTAATCAATTTGAACATTGTCAACAACATTATCTCAAGGGAATAAGCAATCATTTAAATAAATTAATTCATAAGCACAGACAACTCACAAGTTATAATTAGCAAAAGCACTTTCTAAAATTACAGTTTCACATCTGGAGGTGCCTTTATTAAAGCAAAATAAAACACAAAAAACCCAATGATTATAGAAAACACTTATTTAACAAAGAACTTTCAGGGTACAATCTAAATTTAGGCTGGGGATGCGAAAAAGATAAACTTACCCTTATAAGTTCAAATAAATAACTGCAATGTGACAACAATTTTCCAATGACATTTTCATTTATCAAACTAAATTCCAATTCCAAATTAGTAATAGAGACTCGGTTTTTCATAAGATTTTATCGTTATCATGAGGCAGTGTAATTCTTGCTGATTTTCAAAATGTTGATGTTCAAATCTATAATTCAAATTTTACATCTAGCTTTGCAAAAGAAGGAGGATTGTTTTACGTTCATTATAAAGGATAATTATTGATAGACTCTTCGTTAATGAGTGACAATCTCGCGTATTCTGGAGGTATAGCTACAGTTGAAAATTAAGGCAAAATAATTGTGAAGAATTCCATAATCTAAAATAACAGAGCTTCCAGAGTGCCTGTGGTTAAAATACTTGACTCATACAAATAGACCTCTAGATTCGAAAACTGTACCTTCATTAACAACTAAATCATGAATGTTTCATCTATTGGTTCAATTGTTTTTAGGACTTGGAAAAAAACACCCCAGATATATAATACTCTCTAGAAAATGTCACAATAATTTGCGAACGAACTTTAAATGAAAGATGATTTGAAGTACCAGATATCAATAAGCAAAGCTTAATTGCTAATCTTCAACTGTAAAGCACTAAATACACAAAACTTTCTTATTGCATACATAGCCTATTTCACTATAGAAAATAGTAAATTAGAAAATATAACTTTCTAAATGAGTGATGAATCATTCTTAAGTGGGCTTCAGAGTTAGATGCATATTTAGAATAGTACTTTCACTAACTTCAATTATCCATCAAGAAATTCTTCTTGTTAAAATCCTTTTGGTTAAAACTCATCTGGTTAAAACTTTTCACGCTTAAACTCATCTGGTTAAAATTCTATTAGTTAAAACTCTTTTAGTTTACAATTAATAATAGAATCAATTCTTAACTCAAATATAGTGATAAACTTCTCAACTTTTGCGAATTCAACAGCTTAAGTATTAAATTCGATATAATCCAACCTAAGTAAAACTTTCTCAAATATATCTAATTTTACTTTCTCGGGCAGAAGAAATAGGCTAATTAATTTAGATTCAGTAAATTTAATTATTAATAACACAATTATTCAAAAGGTTAATTCAACATCAACTGGTCTCATATTTTTTCAAGATTTAAAAGAGTGGCAATTCAAAATACGAAAATCTACGAAATTAACAAAAGCATTTTCGACTTTTAATAAACATCAATTAAAATAACTTCTTCAGAGATAAAGTGTCAAAATAATGATTAATTATAAGAAAACATTGTTCTTATGGAAAATAGTGCTATTCAAGCTTAAAAATCTAATCTAGTATTATTAAGGTGAAACTTTACTAATTGTGAAAACAGGGACTCAGGAGGAGCTATCTATATCTGAAATTCTAACTACTCTTCAACAAGTTCTATCTTTACTAATAACAGAGCTAAAAAGGGTGGTGCAATAAGATTTGAATGCTCTAATTGTAAGTTTTATTTTTAAATTAACTTTATAGCGGAACTTTGCTAGCAAAATATGACTGAGGATATATATATTGGAAATATAGCGTTAAATGAGGGTGGAGCATTTTTATATAATAAATATAGACCAATAATGGTTGGAGTTAATTTTTCATAAAATAACTATGCACACTATGGTTCAAATTTTTCAGGATATCCTTATGGAATCAAACTAATTTCCGAAGATAAAGATTTAGTTGCAAGTGGCTAATAGTACACTGGAGTAATTGTTGTCACTCTAGTTGGTGCAGATTAAAATATATTCACCAATGATAATACTTCGTATGCTTCTCTATTTTAAATTCTTTTTTAGTACAATATCTATAGCTTCTGTGGATTATAAAGCTAAAGTGTCAGGGTAAACTCAAATCAAAGTTTCATATGGAATAGGGATATTTCAAGACGTGTATTTTAAAGCATCACCTGGGAGTATTAACATTAGCTACATAATTTATTCAAGCAGCATTGACACATTATAACTTGAATAAAATTATGACACAAAATGGAAATAAGAGAAATAAATAATTATGGAAACAATACAAGTTGATTTCCGATAATCAAAACCCCAAAACCCCTTAGTGAGGTTTATAAGTGCTTTGATTTGTAGGGTATTGTTGGGGTCTTTATTGGGGTTAGTAGAGAAATTAGGCCAATTTGCAATATGAGAAATAGAAATTAGCGAAATTTAGGGTCTATATATGATGAGAAATATTTAGATTACTGCTTAAGCTTAGGTATGGTACGAGTATTAATATAGATTAATTCAAACCAGTACTGAATTATGCAGCTATAGCAAAGCTCTTACACAAGAGTGCCTCTACTGTTAGGTATCACTGCATGTTAGCTGTTTAGCATTTTAATTCAGGCACTTGAAAGCATCCTGCAAGAAAATAAAAGTTCTCACAGCACCATATTGACTTCCTCTGCGACTCGAAGACTTTGAAGTATTGGGCACACTTTCCAGTAGACTAGCGAACTGTGATGTTTCATCGCAAGTTTCCTGACATGCGTATCTCGCCTTAGACTATAGCTAATATTTATAGAGAAATGGTATTACTTTCAAGACTGTCAACAGAGTGAAGAGAGTGATTGATTTTACAGTGCCATTTTATAGTAATAATTTAAACTATATATATGATTAAATGAAGAGGGCTATTACTAATAACATCAAGTTCATACACGCTGATGAAGCTGTATTCATCTTCAACACTTTTATTAATAAGTCTTGGTATAAGAAGTATGATAATATAGAAGTTTATGACTAAAAAGTGAAGGTAGTCACCCATGCAATATTAGCTGGTATAAGTGAAGATTCAGGCTTAGAGAGTTATGTTTTTCACCCTCGCTCTATTAAGCGAGAGTAGTATATAGAGTTCCTACATAAACTCAGAGAGAAGTATAGTAACCAAGAAATCATCCTGTTTGTTGATAACCTTTCAGTTCATAAGACTAAGGAGTCTAAGAAAGCTTATGAAGAGTTAAACATAACTCCTGTCTACAACGTTCCTTATAGCCCCTAATTTAATGGAATTGAATTCTACTGAGCTAAATCAAGACTCACTACAAGAAGCTGCTGCTGTATCATCTTATGCATGACTTGCCCATCGATACAGTTGACTTAATTCAAAGCAGTTGTAAGAGAGTGAGCATAGATAAGACAACAATTTGTGCGAGAGAGGGAAGAATGAATGTTTATAAATAAGTTTTAGATTTAAACGAATGAATATATTCACATATTAAATTAACCCAGAAAGGGATTTGTCTTCTCTTTCTTCTCCTCTTCTTATGGCTTGCCTAGGCCATGTTTCTTCTCTTAGTGCCAGCACCTGCATCTATATTCATTTCATCTGGCTTTTAAACATCTTTATAAAGTCTCTTGCTAACTTCATATATTTTCTTTGACTTTCTCTCTCTGTGAACCTTTGCATTCTCTTTCATTAGGAATATACCAGTCCCAGATTTCCCTATAAAGTTTAAATCAATGCTTACTAGAGAGGTAAGGATGCTTCTTAAGCTCAGCGAGCCAGGCCTCACTTATTAGTATGCCTTGCTTCTTTTAATCTTCAGGAGAAATAGAGTAGCGTTTTTTGTGAGCTTCTTCAATGATCTCTTTGAGATAACTCTCTCTTAAAGTGCCAAGAACACCAAAGAAGAAGCTCCTTTCTGGAAGCTTGTTGGAGAGTTGTTTCTTGGTAGGAAGATAAACAACCAACTCTTCATCATTCATCGCATCCTCGTAGAGATTAGTGACTGAAATCTCTGGGTAGTTAGTTTGGTATATCTATCAACTTTATTTCATTGTTTTATAAGGCTTTCTTCTCATCGCAGAGTATAGCTTTTAAGAATGAAATTTTGGTACCTTCCATCGTTGGAAGGAATAAACCCACTATAGTATAATGATTAAGTATATGTCACATGCTTACCATGCTAAGTGAGGTATCGATAGAGATCTTCCTTGCTTCTAAATCTTGAGATCATTTCTTAAGCTTCAAGCCTCTTCATTGCAGTACTTATAGATTCCATCCTTGTTCCTTCTCTTCTTATTGAATTTCAAATTACAATATATAGAGTTCTGGATCCTACTATTAAAAATCTTAGTATTAAATATGGGCATCTTATAGGAGGTCAACCTGGTAAGGATACGTGGAGAAAGCTGGCAGAAGCTGTATCAAACTTTAGAGATGGAGCACCATTATTATCAATTTAGTTCCATTAAATTAGTACTAAATTTGTTTAAATTTAATTAGTACCGGTACTAAATTCGTTTAAATTTAATTGGTACCAATTTAATAGTACCAAAACTTAATTAGTACCAAGTTCTAAACTAATGAGGTTTTAATGGAAAAGTTCCAAAATGGTTCAAAACCTAATTGATACCAGTACCAACTCGATTTTATACTTGGTTGGTACATAAATCGAAATTATTAAGTATGAAATTAGAAAAATTATATTTATAAACTAAGCATAAATATGATCTCTAACACCTTATATTCAACCATAATTGTTGTCGTATCAACTCCTATACAGAGTGACTATAGGCAGAATAGTTATTAGAGCTTTATAATAGAAATTTAAATTTGAATTAAACATGGCGTCCAACTTAAATCGTAAGGCAGTTTCTCTTGGAACAGGTCAATCATTACTCAACTTTGGCTCCTCCAAGAAACCAGAAGTAATTTATATTGAAAAGGAGGTTGAGCTAAGAGCTCTAGAGTTTGAAGCTAGGTCTTTAAAATATAAGTTTAAAACAAGAAGTAGAGTGCAGAGATAGGAGTTTAAATATTAGTTGAATTGGTTGAGGAAGATAAGGAACAGCAACCAATTGAAAAAATTAAAACATTTTAATGTCAAGACTGCTAAAATTTCTTCTCAACTGAGTCGAGCTTGAAGAGGCACATTAAAGAAGTACATTCTGGCAAAGCCAAGATTTATTTTAAACATGACAAGTGGATGGAAGGTACCAATGCACAACATGCATGAAGTCTTATACTCACTCAGCCAAAGTAAAGAGGCATATGCAAAAGCACCACTTAAGTGAATTCCTAATTAAAGATAAAGAAACTTAAAAGCTTATACCTGCTAAAACAAAAAATAACTCTCTTGAGTCATAATGAGAACAGGAGGAAAGGCTCAAGAGGCAGAAGCGTTTTGAATCAATGAATCAGCCAGCAAATGGTACTCTTATAGCATGTCTTTAAGAGAGAGCTATGTATATACCTGCATTGAATGCAATTGATATTGAAAGATGTATTGAAAATTACTTGCATTTTGACTTACCAAACAAGGCTAAGCTGATAGTGGTTGATGAGTATGCTTACAAAGTATATCCTTTCAAGTATCTCATTAAAAATGAGCAGTATCAAAATGAATTTGCAAATGAATACATAATACTGAGGGAGGCTTAGAAAAAATAGTTTAAGAACTTGCTTAGACTTGATGGAGTTATTCTTGGGCATGGCTTTGTTGCATTATGACTGAAAAAGTTTGAAATGACTTTAAGAGAGTATCTCTATCATAATAGATACCCAGATGATTTAAATGAGATACTGTCAGAAATGATTAAGGGTGTTTAAGAGCTCTATGAACTTGGGTATGTACATAGAGATTTGAACCCTGAAAATGTTATGTTAAATCTCTGTCCTTTAGAAATTGTAGTCATTGATTTCAATAGAGCAATAAGATAAGAAATTGTGACTTTGGCGAAGGTGCTTGGCACTCCAGGATACTTTCCAATCAGGGAGAAGTGGACTAATGGCTCTGTTTAATGGGATGTATGGGCAGTTACTGCCATAATCTTAGAGTGCGATATGGAAAATATGTCTTACTTTGGAACAAGCACGAAAAATAATCAATAAGTTTGGCTTCTAAACATATACAACAGGAAGATGTCTGCAATGAAATCAAGAAGCTTGTAGAGATGATAATCGTGAGAGCTCCAGCTTATCCAAGATAATCGCTAGAAGACATACATGAAGCACTCAAGAGTGCTAGATTCAAGAGGTACCACAAAGATAAGCAGATAAAATTTGTTTGAATTAAATACAATAATACTCATTAAATATTCATTAAATTCACAAAAAACCTGCATTTTCTCTACTAACCCCAATAAGACCCCAACAATACCCTACAAATCAAAGCACTTATAAACCTCACTAAGGGGTTTTGGGGTTTTGAATGTGTTGTTGGAGAAATTGTTCAAAACGAAGAGTAATTAAATTAACACTTTTCAACATTTCAATTATAGGTGTTTTATTTGTGGAGTTGGCTTTTACTCTCTTTAGCCAACATCAACTGAGTGCTACGAATGTCCTGCACACAGTGACTGTCAAGGAGAAGATAAAATTAGTGTAAACAAAGGATATTGGAGATCATCTTACTATTCAACTAAAATAATAGAGTGCTTAAATGAAAAAGCTTGTGTTGAAGGACAAATAACTACAAATATTTTTTTGAATTAACTTTGTCATTTTGGAAATGGAGGCAATTTGTGTCATTCTTGTATAGCTTAAGACGATTAATAATTTACAAGGATAGGAAAACATGAATGTGGGTTTTGTCCATCAAAAGCTATTAATTTACTCTATATTATGGGAATATTTGTTGCTTTAATAATAGCTTTAATATTACTTTTATGGGTTAACTTAAAAAGGACTTAGGAAAGTGAATCAAGCATTATAATCCGAATTTTGTTGAACTATTTCCATATTCTTACATCAGCATCATCTTTTAATTTAGATTGGCGTGTATATCTCTAAAAGTTTCTTGGCATTTATTCGGCTGTAGGAAACAGCTGAGAGTTTCATTTCATTTGACTGCTTTTTACAAGATACAGGATTTACTGAGCCAGGAACCTCGACATATTACTTCAAAGTACTTGTTATAGTAATTCTTCCAATGGCTCTTGGTATAATATTCATTATGTTTTTCTTTCTGAAAAAGTTGTTCTTAAGAACATCATTTTTACAGTTCTAAAGACAGATCATAGTATCATGCATTGTTCTATTGTTTGCAATTCACCCAACTATTACAAAAATGACATCAAGTTTATTCTTCTGTATGGAGTTAGATTAGAAGGAATACTGGCTATAAACTGACTTAGAAATTAAATGTTGGGAAGGAGCTCATTTAAAATGGAGTTTAGGAATTGGTATTCCAGGCATAATTTTATGGGTGATAGGCATTCCAATTGTTAGCTTTTTTTATTTAAAAAATATTAATAAAGACTTGATGATCCTAAATTCTTTGAGAAATATAAAATGATATACCAAGGCCTAAAAAGAAAGTATTTCTACTGGGAATATGCAAATATTTTAAGGAAGGCTTTCTTAATTTCAGTTAATGTATTTCTTAATCTATACTCTATCATTTTAAAGGCTTTGTTAAGTCTTCTAACTCTTAGTATATTTATGAGAATCTGAACGAATGAATAACCTTATAGAAATCCAGTAATAAACTAATTAGAGTAAAGAAAAATTATGACTTTAATAATAACTTTTTTTGGAGCCCTATTCTTTGTAAACAATTTTACAGAAAAAGATATCCTGAAGGTACCCTGAAGATACAGTGAAGATATCTTATTGCGATGACTACTGCAACAACTTGGAACACTGCGCTAGAAAAGAAATGAAATGGAGAAATGATTAAAAATAAAAATATTAATTGACTCCATATATATTAATTGCAGTTACTGTTAGAAATAAATAATCACATAATGTTAATTCAAATTTAAGGTAGTTAACTAAATAGGGATATAATTTGATCTCAAAATTTTTCTAAATAGTGGCAGTTACTTATTGATATGATTAGTTTTGCATTTATATTTTACATATCTCCCGATTCGAATGTACTTTATCAATATTATGATCAGCCAGACGTCAAAACTCCATGTTCTCAGTCAAAGTTGGTGATTACAAACAACTTTCAGAAAACCTATAAAGACATTTAAGATCATCCAAAAATATCTGAACACCCTCTAAATGCTCTTGATCGCGAACTTATAAAAAACTTCATCAGAGTTGAGAGACAGTCCCTAAGGTGAGCTCTCGGAGGTCTGAAAATCAAGGAAGACACATAATTATAGAAAAGAGGATCTGCTTTAGAGGCGCCTGCCAAGATTAACAAAAGTTCCCAGAAGGCTAGAACCAAATTCTCAAGTGACACTCCTTAGCAAGCAAATTAATCTACCAATGACACTTCAAGAATATCTATCTTCCTTATTCAGCATTTTTCAGAGCTGGATGAAGGGTTTTAGCTTAATGTGATTCAAAAATTGAATCAGTCTCTCATTTAAGATAAAGACTTTTATGTTGGCAGTATTGATACTCAGCTGAAACATGAAAAAAATCATATAATTGAATTGTTCAAGACTCGAGAGATTCAACAAATCGAGAAGGAGCTCAAGAATTATTCTCAATCACAAATTCTCAAGTTTCACTTGGCTGCCTCTGCAAAAATAAAAGAGTTGCTATTGGAAAGCCAAACTCTGATTCACACACTCTATCCGAACTTAAAGCAGAGTGTCGATATTCAAATTTTCGATGAAACGGAGAGAATAGTTTTAGGCACGATGGCATCGTCAATAAACAGACACCTCAAAAATAGCAACCAGCCAATTACTATGGGGCTGGTGGGCCTTATGCTAGAACTTAATTCACTTTCATCGCTTAAGACTGCAACTTCACCTGAAAGCATGGACATCTTCCAATAATTTCTAGTCAAGAATGGTTTCAGTGAAAAGGAGGCCAAGGTTATCGTCAAAAACAAAGAAAATTTTCTATACAATGATTTCATATCGACAATTAAAATGGTCAACAAGCTATACCGATAAGATGTTATTACGATGATTTCAATAACAAAGGTCAAACAGGATCCCTCAAGTATGCTAAATGAGCTTATAGGAGTATTTTCATAAAGGAGAATCTTTCTCACGATGCTATCGAGTCGCCCACACATCAACTTACAACTGGAGCGACTATTGGTCGTCCTTTAATCTGTGAAGGACTTCGAGATTGAATAGTTAGAGTAAATATTTAAGCAGGATGAGACTTCGTGGATGAGTGAACTCAATAAACTACACTCAAGTTCGTAAAATTAGAAGAATTAAACTGAGATTGAAATAATGAGTTAGCAAGTTTGGTAGGAGTTTTCTAAAACTGCGATTGTTGATCACTTAATGTCGATTGAGGAAGCTTACAGATACTCTCAATAAATGTAGGAAATTTGTTAAGATTATAAGCACTCATCTTATTAGTCGACAATATCTGCTATAATTTTGAGTCATCACTAAAACAACATTCAAGTTTAAATGCCAACGGCGTCTGGTAAAACTTGGATTATGGGACTTTTGGCTTGTTATTGGATTCAGCAGGGCAAGAAAGTACTTATTATAGTCCCTGATTATATCCTTAAAATACATACATAGAAATTTCTTTAGCCTCTAGGTATTTAGTTTTAGATTGATACAATAGATAATTTCTACAAGACCAATAGGGGGTATGACATTCTCATCATTGATGAATTCAATCGAATCTCTTGGAAGCATCCCTTTCTATACCATGATGGCAAATTGCATGGTTTGTGGGATTTAGGATTAAGTAAATCATACATGTTCAGCGCTACTTGTGATTCCGGTATTCAGAGAGTGCTTGCTCTAGTCTGTATATCACCTAAAGTTCTGAAGTTCAAGAGTGAATACGAACTTTTTCATTCACTGAACCAAGATTATCGCGGCGAAGTTATTATCTACTCTAATGTAGATGACAGGCTCTCAAAACTAAAGAAGGAAATCGAGGAATATTGCCTTGCAAGCCCCATCATAATCTTCTGTAATGAAAATGAGAAGATCATTGTTCGAGATATGATAGCTTAAATGGATTAAATTAAGGTAAGGGTGGGCATCTCTCCAGCAACTTTAGATGAAATTCAATCTTGGGTTCATGGGATTTTGATTCTTGGTAAAAATGAAAGTTATGGTTACAACACGAGGTTCAGATCTGATGCCAAGGTACTAATTGCATGCGACATTAATTCAGAGAGTCAATATCTACAAATTAGGGGCAGGAGCTCACGAAGTATGGGAGCATTGCAATCAAAATATTTCCCGGTATCAAACTTGCCAAAATAGCAGCTTTTACATAAGATGAAGGAAATATCAATTGAAAAGCTCGACTAGCTCGAGCAACTAGTTTCTCTCATATATAAGAAGCAATTCAGCAAAGTGCTTCTGGAGGCAGTATCAGACGCCTAAAAGGAGCATGATGTTGTCGAGAGTCTCAATGACCTAAAGTAATTGGTAGGAAATAATGCTTACAAAGGATTATCTTAGACGAAGAAGAACTGAAATTAAATGACATAGATTAAAGCAGAATCTAATTTTGTGTCTTTTGTTGAGAATGTTGATCTAAAAATTAATCATTCATTCAAATTTTAACGATTTTTACTAAATGTATTTATAGTTTAACGAGGAAAATAACTGATTGATTTGTTAATAAATATTCATGAAAGTCATCAATTTAAAACTTCATTATAATTGAAAACTTATTTTTGATAATTTTATATTAGGACATATGCACTCTTCTAAATATTTAAATAGCTTAAGTTATTGAAATTCAAAATAGATAACTGCATTAAAGAGAAAATAAAATAAATAATCCATTTATTAGCTTCGAATTTAATTGCAAGTGTATACAATTATTTAATTTATTAATATATATTTAGTTAATTATATGATAAAACAATAAATTTCAAAATTTATTATATTTTAAATTAAATAAAAATATTATTTTGATATATAATTTATACTTTCAAATAATTATTAAATTAAAAAGTTAATAGATAGGACGTTGACGAATGGTGTTCTTTACGAAAGTGATGATACCTGGCTGTCGCCCAACTATCTTTTAAGGTTGGATAATCATTCTATGACACTGGATATTGGTTAGTAGAGACTCTAGAGGTATTCCTGTTTTCTAATTTGATAAGGGCCATTTTTCCCCATCAGAAGGAAAAATTGGTCAGATACTGGTCACAAATCAGATTCTGGTCGGTACCTTAGCCTGGTAAATAAGATACAAGTGAGGTTAACAAGTAAAGTCGAACACAAGAGCATGATGTGAGAGCGTCTTGACAGGAGTGAAACTACCTGTGTGAATTAACACTAACATTAATTATACTCGAAGAGCCCTCGATGTGAGTTAATTATTATTATTATTATACTTTTAAATAATAATTACAGAATTGCAGTGTATTAAATAGGCAATCCTTATTTCATTGTATATATGTTTATTGCTTCCCTATATTAAATTATTTATTTTATTTTTGATTACCTTGATAAGCCTAGTAGTAACTTCCAATACAACCCTGTAATTCACTCCCTAATAAATGCTACTACTCCAGATCTTCAACAATCGCATATTTAATGATTCATAGACTGCTCAACCTGTTCCAATGGCAATTAAAAGTGATTGAATCAGATTAACTGAAGTAGAGGTAAATAGACTGAATGAGAACAACTGAGGATTTGTGAGAGAAATGTTTCCATACGTGGAGATTCGATTAATTTAGAGTTAATTATTCAATAAAAATATTTAATATTTCGTTCAAACTTAAATGCAATTAAATATACTAAATTGAAAACAGTAGTGGCTCTGATGAATTTAATTGGTAATCAGGTTTCAGCAAAGAGTGTTATTGTAAAAACTGCTCATCGACCATTAACCGCATTGAAAGCTTTTAAATGACTTATTTCAATTACTATCACTTTACATTATACGGTAATTTAAAACAATATAATTTATTTCATAATACATATATTTTAAAGTTATAGTAGTTGATGAAAGTGCTGGCATTAGTTGGCATTTCTAAGAAGGAATGAATAAACACACTGGAAAGATAAAGAACTCCTGGTATCTAAAGCTTATAGTGCCATAGACTTCAATAGCTAAAAGCAGATCCTACAACTAATAGAGCAAGTAGTTTTCAATGCCTACTTGAAACAGCTCACTATAATTAAATAGTGAATATTAAAAAATAGGATAGATGCAATGTGTTTATGTTATTGTCGTGAAATGCAAATGAATATGAAGTTATAAATAGTAAAGTGATAAATGTCAGTTATATGTAGATTCGTTAATCATGTCAAAATATAAAATTGGAAATTATAAGTAACAAGCTTTTCTTAATATTCAATTTTAGTTTACACTTGGGGGGTTGCATTTTAAATGAAGTATATTCAATATATTATATAAAATAAGAATTATTAATGAACATTAGAGATTATCATACTTATTTAAGTCCCCGAAGATATTCTACTATTATGCAAACTTTGCAGATTTACAGCAGAAGAAAAGGAGTCATAAACGGAAGAAGGAAAGGATGATCAACGCTTAGTGATAACAAGGAAAAAGACCCACTTTGTTGCTGAGATGTCATTTAAAGTAAAAGCTTAGTAAGTTAAATACTCTCATAAAATAATTATAAATATATATATATAAGTTATAATATAGATTGAAATATGCGAATTATTATTTTGTCTGTGATGTATAATTATAAATAATTCACCATCAAAACTTAATCTAGCATTAATCTGTTAAATTTTATACTTAGAAATAATAAACATAATTAAATAATAGAGGAGAGGGCAATATATTATTTAAACTATTAATTAAAGAATCTTTATATTTAGTCAAACTATTCTAAAAATGAATTGAATAATTTGAATTTAAATTGAAGTTAAAATATGGATTTCAATTATTTAAGCTAATTTCAAATTAAATTTAGTTTTATGTTTATTTGAATGGAATATATTTCAAAAGTTCATTTTATTATTTAGCATATTGATAATATATATATTAAAAAATAAACTTAAAATTTTTAGTTCTAAAAGTAAATGAAAATGTTTTAGACTGTTATTGAATTTAAGTCACTTAAATGAAATTACTTACAAGTGATATCACTAAATTAAAATGAATAAGATAGTCAACGAAACTTAAACAACCATCCTTGAAAATGGCAGTAATTCAACTAAAAGTGATTGATTTACTTATTAAAGTGTTCGTTAATTATATATAATTGACTGTGTGGATAAAGTATTACTAGAATACTGAATTGTATCATATCAATTTCTCATTTAGACATTTAAGTACTATTTATCAGCAGCAACATCATCATCTGCATCAACCATATCATTTAACTCACTGGTGATATCATTAGCATTAACAAAAACTTGAACATTGATTTTGGAGACTTTTCCTACTCCCAACAGCATAATCTCAACTCCTTCAATTCTCACAATGTATCTAGTTGCTTTTATTTTTGAACTCTTTAACACTCCTACTCCTATGATGGTGTTGGTTTGTTAAAATTATATTATAATCTACATAATGATAATTAAATGTTAGATGAGATTAGCCATATTTCATAACCTAAAGCAATGAGAGCGAGATGAAACGAGGAGACTTGCATTGTATCCTAATTGACAATTATAAAGTGGGACTCTTTGTGCGTTAATCAACATTGTTTTCATTTTAATAGTGAATGTTTAGGAATAGTTTATCACTAGTCTATACTTTATCTTAATGAATCCATTATGTTTAATTTTTTTATTAGTCAATCTTGAGTTACTCTAAGATATTAAGATATTGTCATATTGCGTTATTTTTAAACTGCTCTCTGAATTTCGTTTGCTTCTAATGAACTTCTCTTATCTATTTACTCTTTAAATTTGAGCTATTATATTGTGTTAATTATTTTCCAATACTTAAATAAGAGATTAGAAGATTAAAACAACAAACTATAATGATTATATATATATATATAATAAATTTATTAAAACATAATTTAATGCTGTTTGTCTACTTGATTTTAAATTAAATTTAAATTAATATTAATTAAGGTCAAATCTGAATATATTAAGAATATTTTAATGTGAAAAAGTGAAAGTTATTATTTGAATGAAAGCCTAATCATAATCCATTTAAACATTTATTTTTTCAAATATCTCTAAACTAACATTTACTTCAATTAAAAGTTTAAATAATAAAGTTTCATAATCAATAGTTTTAGGAGGAATAAGATTTTAATTAATATTCAAAAATATGTTTTACCTCAATAATTGAAATTGAAAGTAAATTTCAATTATATTGATATAGATTATTATGTATTATGGGCAATAATTATTTTTTGAGTATTTTATATTGCATACAAATTATAATTTAGATGTCGCTACTTATATGATTATTTTGTTAAATAATGTTAAACAATTTAAAATTATTATTTAAACTTTTATCTGTTTAATTGATGTAAATTGTATAATAATATGTTTATAGATTGTGTTTTTTATCACGAATCAGTTTTTATGTGGTGCTAGATTTTGTAAAGTACTACTAATTGATAATTCTTTTATTAGAAAACAATTTAAATATTAATAAATTATCCATGAATAATTCTAGTTTATCAGTAATATTACCTTTCTTATATTTTACTTACAGTAATATGAAATAAATTTAGAAAATTCGCTTATCTATTCCAGATGGAAAATTAGCCATTATTTGATTTTTAATAACTTTCAATTTCTCTCTTGTTGCAAACTTTAGTGGGTCATTATTTGATTAATTGATAATATGTATTCATTATATATTTAAGTATTCCTAATACATGTAATTGCTTCATTACAAGCTGATCATGAGATTAATTTATGTGAAGTTAGGAGTTTTGATTTAAGTTTGCAAGTTTCTAAATTCCTAATTTAATGATTAAATAACAATACGAATGGTTGATCTGAATTGTAAATATTTATTATATTTTCTTAGAGATTTAAATCATAGCTTAGCAATATGTCAAATTAAATGAACAAAAAGAACATCATATATTTATCTGATAAACTTTTCACTCCAAGTGGATATAATAAACACATCCACACATTTTTTAATAGTGTAATATTTATTTAATATTAATTATAATATATCCTTAATTAAAGTTTTTATAAAGGTAAAATATGCACACATTTATATTTAATTAAATATAAACTCCAATTAAAATTGAATATCATCTTAGAGATACATCATTAATCAATTTCTTTCTCTTCATAAATTAAGTTATTTAATTTAATCTGTTTAATCTAAATTTATACATCATCAGACTTAGAAGCTGTTGCTATTGGAGTTTTCCAAGTTTTTACTTATTTTATCATTCTAGCCAAATTTAACTAGAAAATTAATTGAAGAGATTTTGTAAATTTAATAGTTTTATTAAATTTTTTGAAGCAGGAACATAAGTATCTTGAAACCACTTAATCTGTTATATTCAAAAAATATTATATATTGTAGGAATACATTCACTTTGGGAAAATGAATTAAAATTAAAATTAATTAATTATTAATTACCTTCAGTTATGTTTTTGGAAAATGTCTCCAAACCATGACAATGTTATACTCTCTGGATAGCGCATTAAAAATGAGATGGTGGTTGTTATTGCTATAATGATTTTACCTCTTCTCCCAAGCAAGAAAAACCCCTTTTACTTTTTTTGGGAGTTAACTCAAAACCAAAATATCTCGTTTGCTAGGATGATCCAGGAATACTGCCAATAGTAAAGTCCAGCTAAAAATGCGGGATCTACCGTAGATTCGAGTTAAATTTTAATTTTGAGCTCCTTTAGATTTGATAATTGCCATGATTTTAATATTTAATTAATTTAATTTTAACTCATTTTCCAAAATCGAATGTATTCCTACAATATTAAATAAAATTCAACTGTTAAACTACAGTTTTTATTTATCGTTTTATACATTAGATACCGAATTATTTAAAATAACAATTTTATATATACATACCACTTAGTTATATTCAAACAAATAAAAACGCTAAATTAATTTCAAATACCTCAGGAAATGCTTTAATTACTTATAATAATAATAATAATTTGATCACATAGAGGTCTCTGGGGACCCCCGGTCAATTAGCTTTAAAGCATATAAGGGTCTAGCCCTTTTAATAATATTATATCATCTGATCTGTTCAATCTCTGTGGATGTCTCATTTTAGATTCTTTTAATTAAAACTTAAAAATTCACTCAAAATAATGAATTCTTGTGAGACCATAACTGTCTAAGGTATACTCTTTCTTGGTAGAATTTGAGTACATATTTCTCAATCTCCTTCTCTTCTTCTTCTCTATCGATGGATCTGACTCCATCATAGACTCCGAACTCTACATATTCTTAGAGTTCTTCCATGGTTTATTCGAATGATCTCATATGTAATTAATCTCAAGGCAGTCAATAGAGTTACAAATTGGGCACCATTTCTCATTGATCTTCAGTTCATGAAGTCCCACTTCCTAGAACATCTTTGATTAATTTTTACTTTTTATTTAATATACAAAAGTCCCAAATCTTTTATATGTTATTTTTTAAAGGTATGATTGATTGTATTAATTAATATCCAGATTTAACTAGCAAATCTATGGGGTTTAGGGATATAGGGGTTTCTGGGTTTTTAAAAGTATTTCTCTGGCTTTATGCCAGAGTATGTTTAGTTTAGATGTTGGTTATGTTGTTTGACTTTTGGTTGGTTGGTGCTTGCTCCTTTCTACTCATGTGACAATGTTATTTAGTTTTATATTTAGTATTTAATTGCCTAATATATTTGGTGTGATTCCCAACATATCTTTGGTAAACTTTGTCAATCTTGGTGTGATTCTCTAATAATTATTCATTTTCCTATTGAATAGGAAATTAGTAGTCGTGACGTATTAGATATTAGGAATGATTTATGATAAATAAAAAGAAAAATAGAAGAATATAACAATTTGATTAAGTTTAAATGAATACTTTTAATGGCGAGGAAGATGGAGCAGTTACTCTCACAAAAAATGTAAGTTACAAAAAACATATCAAAAATTTTATTGTTTAGAGGTTCAGCCTTGTAAGAGTAGTGGCAGGTCTAAGTTGACACTTTGGGTACGTAGCTCAAGGACTAAGTAAAAGTGGTTCTGACAAGATATCTTTGATGTATACGAGGGTGAATGGAGAAATGATAAAGCTGTTTATACAATCCGGTTTCCATTTTGTTTAAAAAGTATTATAAGTTATATTAATCTAATTGTTATAATCTTCTATTTTTCTTTTTATTTATCATAATTCCTTCGGATTTCTGTCTTAGTTGTTTTCTTCCATTAAATAGGAAGATGGCTTCTCTAGGCCTTTTCTTTGTTTGGTCCGATGTTAGGAATTTTTGTGAGAGGATTGTTTGATATTTTATGAGGATTTTGACAGTGTTGAATTTCTTCCTTCTGTATTTGTTGTTCTGTGTAGTTCTTACTTAGAGATGTGTTAACTAATGATGAGATTTGTTCGATTAGGTTTCATGGCAACTTGAAGTTAAAAATGTCATCATGAACAGAGAGTGGACTTTGGGGGTGGGTTTTGGAGATGGGCTGTGTACTAATTGGACGTCAGTATAATTTTTAGCAGATTTAGGTTTCTTGACTCTGAGGTAATCAATTCGAAAATTAAGAAAACCTATAGTGAGTGAGTGCTCCTTTGTGCTTGACTTTGTAGTGCCTAGCAGGTTGTGAACGGGTACTAAAAGAATGTACTGACTTAAGGGTGTCAAGAACAGACATACTCTATGATATTGGCCCCTCGAGAGTATGTTGGTACTTCTTTGTTAAAACGTACCTCCGGATCCTACGATCCAGTTGGAGGGACGCTTTTCGGGCGAATGAGGTAAAATATTTACCTCTATCTTTATAACGGTTCGCCCTGTCCTCCTCGTTCCAACAAATTTCTCTTAACTTTTTAGTTGATTTGCTTTAATTGCTAATTAAGTTTTCAAAACTTAGATTAATACATATTTATCAATTAAATATTTATTATTAATCCCGTGTTTATGTTTCAATTCTTAAGTTTTATTATCGATCCTGCCAAAATAATAAATTAACTAACTTATAATGATTCGTAGATTCACAATATCAAAAATATATATTTTTGGCTATTTTACCATTAAATATTTTTATATTTTTGTTAATTAATTATAGTATAAGTTAAATGTCTACAAAACTTGTAATTCAAATGCTAAAAAATATTTTTTACTATTATGTATTAATAGTGGCAAATTAATATCAACTTAAGCCATTCATTAAATTTTATATTCAACATTGGAGAAATATTAATAATTTCAATCAATTTATACATATAAATATTAATTTTGAATTCTAAGCAGTATTAAATATAATTCATTAAAATTAAAATATTTATTGGAGTTAATGTCTATTCATTATTATTCGCATTAGATGTTTGCAAATACTAGGAATAATTAAGATTATTTAAAGTTAAATACTTTTTAAATTAATAAAAATGTGTAATTCAAATAATATATTAGATTGGGCTTAAAATTTTACTCATTAAAAGTATCTCATCTATTAAAGAATTTAGAAGGATCAGTTTGTAGATTAGTTAGACATATCAATATAATGGAATCTAATAAAACCCCTTTTGTAACATTTATTATAATTCTGAAAATGTTTTTATTCTTATAATCACATTTTGGTATTTCTTTTGATTCTTGTATTAGTCTTTTAAATACATAAATATATATATTAATAGGGGATATAAAGAAGTAGATTCCCCAAAACGAAAAATTCTTTAAAACGTCTGATTTGATTAAATTTATTCATTCATAAATCTCACTCAATATTAAAATGATATAACCTTCTGTCCTTACATTGGATGCTTAGCTCAGATAAAAGAATTTCACCCACGATCATCAATTTATTTTTATTGACATTAAAGTCATTAGGGATATCATCTTCGGAAAAGTCACTTACGATAGCGACTCTTTAATAAAGCAAATTTGGATATAACACTCGGAACTTGGGTGTTCTATGGTCTAAGATAGAGTAGAGACATTTATAAGTGATCACAGTTCAGCGATTGCTTCTACTGGGACATCTACACTGATGCCCGCTTAAATAAGGACTAGGATGAAGAGAACAAATCAATTGAGGGAGAGGCCTAGGACAACAGCTCGTAAACAAGGCACGACTATTATGGAAATTCTCAGGAAATGGTAAGACAGCGAAATGAAGATAAAAGACAGGAGTAAAACGAGGATGAGGATGAGTGAGGAAGATGATGAGCAGCTTAAGCACGACAAAGTATTAGATGACTATGATAATAAAACTAATATTCTACTAGCCTTGCTGGATGATTATCAAAGCTCTTGATATATTAAAATATTAATAATTAACTTTACAATTATCTCAAATTGTACTATTGTATTCTATAAAGATTTCAATTAAAGGATATAAACTTATCAACATTGTTAAATTGTTAATATAATATCATTGAGAGGAGATGAGTGACATATTTTGTAGTTATATCCTCTACATTTTCTTCTTATTTATGTATACCCATTTCAAGATACCCCTAGCATTAATTCTAATATCAGTCTCCTAAATGAGGATCATAATAATTAGGGTTTACCAATAATAATTAATAATAAAAAATTTACTTAATTACTTTTTGCCCCTACATGATACAAATGAAATCCATGAACAATCTAAAAGAGATAAGAGATATCTGACAGGAAATAATAAACATAATTTATTAACATTTATATCATTCAACGATTTCGAAGAAATGAAAATCTTAAAAGGCAGATAGAGGAACAAAAGATAAGAAAGAAACAACATCAGTTGATAAATCAAATAGAACAAAATGTTTTTATATTAGATAATCTTCATTTTTTCCTTTAAATTATTGACTAGAAATTATTGGAATTAACAACTTTAAATTTATTTTTACTTTAATTAATTTAAATAATATATCACCTCAAACGTTTTATTAAAAATACAAATGATTAAAGTGCTACAAACTATTACAATAAATTTTATTAAATTCATATAAATATTAAAAACATTACTCCAAAATATAAATATTCCAGACCATATTAATTAATCTTCTTCTATAAAAACAGAATTATTTTAAAAATTTTATAAAAAGGAATTAAATATTATTTGATAATTATTATTTCACTTTACATATCAAATAAGCTGTTTAGTTGTATTTAACTTCCAAATATTTAATATTTAATCAATAATAAATAGTTATGAACTCAAATTATATTAAAATCTATACATCCTCTCTTATTTTCTAATCCAGGCTGGGCAAACAATATAATAAAATTTAACCATTAATTTAACAGGCCCAATAGACACTTAAAAATATCAGTAACTTCATTAAATGTCATAAAACTAAGAAATTTAACTAAAAGAATAAATATGCCTACTAGTTAATAAATATGGCTATCGCTTCCAAAATGATGTAGTTTAATTTGTTTGTGTTATTTTATAGGAATAATTGAAAATAATTCATTAGCCAGATAATCTAACATAGTATTTATCCAACTGTCCCAATTCAATATTAACAATTATAACCAAAAGTAAATTCTAATTACTAGATTAATTAATTAATTCAATCAACTATTAATTTCCACTTAATAGGACAAGTGTTGTAAGTCGATGTGATTCAAAAATAGAAATATAAATATTTTAATCATTCAACAAACAAATATGATAAAATTTAATAAATTAAGCTTAAACCAACAAATAAATAAACTCATAGGTTTTAATATGTTAAAAACAACTAAACATAGATAAATTTGTTATAATAAATTTATGTTTAATTTAAATTTAAAAATTGTAAATATTTTTAATATAAATGTTTTTATTGTGAATAAATTATAAAAAGAGTTAGTTGTATGAAAAAAGATAGAAAGGTGGAGAATAAAAAGAGAAAGTGAAGAACTAGGCAAATTACGAAACTTTGATCGAATTATTTGATAATTATATAAAAATTAGAAAAGTACCTCGATTAAATGTTTATATTTTAAAGTGAAATTTGAAATTCTATGTTCCTTCAATAAAAATAGATTATTCAAAATTAATATTTTATTATCTTAAATATCTAAAAATAATGATACTCAGTTAACTATTGCCATATTTCATTCATATTTAAATTTTGAAGTCATTATTTTGTTTGCAGCAAGTTCTTCAATAATCCTATTGTACCCAAAAATATAATTCCTAATTATACGTAATCTACACTTTAAACTTTTATTAAATTAAAAATGCCTAAATTTAAACTATGATTTACCTTCCTCCCCATATAATATAAAAATTTGTATGTTGGACATTTCATGAGAATTATCTCTATATTAAGCAGTAGTGATAATGAATCGGTTAAGTCAAAGAAAATTAAAAAATGAAGATCTATTATAAGTTATCAGAAAATTGATTATTACTAATTTATGTATATTAATAGGAGCCATATATTATTATATATGGCTTTAAATATTTTATGGTACCATATTGTTTTCATTGCTAATCCAATTAGAACAATCTTTTATAATCATCGTTTACATTTAGACTTTGATATTTTCTCCAACGACAGAATGAGCAGCATTTTCTCAATAAGTGTTTTTGAATATTCTA
This sequence comes from Oxytricha trifallax, assembly GCA_000711775.1. Classification (NCBI taxonomy): domain Eukaryota; phylum Ciliophora; class Spirotrichea; order Sporadotrichida; family Oxytrichidae; genus Oxytricha; species Oxytricha trifallax. The sequence continues at coordinate 9,457 of ARYC01019170.1, read as the reverse complement.
TCATCTTTTTTCCATCTTTACAAATTTCATCGCAAGATATGTCCTTGGTTGTCCTTGTCGCTTCACATATATTAGTAATTATGAATGCTTATCTCAATATTTATTTATTAAAAAATAATTAAGATTTATATAAATTATTCGATAAATGAATAAATTAAAATTAAATTTAATAAATATATTTTTATCTCTCATTCTATTAAATGTTTATACTTTAAATTTAGAATGAATTAAAGATATAAAAAGTTATTTACTATTATACATTATTTTCGCTTTAATTATTATTAATATGCTCTCCATAAAAATTAATAATTTTATCAAAACGATCAGATTATTTTTATAAAATTAAAATAAGAATTATAGGTATTTTATTGTCATGAAATTTATTATATTTCAAAATAATATACACTTGGATTTAGTTTAAGAAAATTATTTGTAAAAATAATAATAATTAAGTTATATATAATAAATAGTCACTATTAAATTTGACAAATTAAATAAATATGTCAATATTTAATAGAAAATTCAAAATTGTTAGTTAGACTTTCATAATAGTAGTTATATGTTATTTATCATTTGATCGAATTAAGACAAGAAATACAAAAAACTTCTTAAAAAATATATTGTTTAAATTTGTCAATTAATTTTGCAACAATTATTAATAATTTATAATAAATTTGAAAAATTCAAATATATTTCTTTGAAAACGAATAAAATAATAGAAATAACTGAATAATTAACATTATTCTTTTTTAAATTGTTAAAATAGTTAAAAAAAAAAACTTATAATTTATTATGAAAAGGTGAAATGAAATAATATTAATATGTATTTATCATTAAAATGTTTATAAATTAAATTCAGTAAATTAGGATAAGTGTTTGGAAATTTGTTATATATTTTAATAAATATATTTCAATTACGAGATCTTGGTCGAAATTAAATATTTTAGATCATAAAAAGTATAAAATTTAGGGAGTAACTTAAAAGGTCATTTAATATTAAAGATTAAGATTTATGCATTATTTTTTATAATTACCTATTTTGCCAAGAAAACAATTTAAGAATAAAAATTGAAAATTATAAAACTTTTAAAAAGCTATATGTATAAATTTAGTTAAGCAAAAAGCCTTATAAATAAAGAAATATATACACAATTTTAAATATTAAAATAGTTAATTTTAGATAAATAATTTTTATTCACTTTTATTCTTTCATTTTATTATAAGTATAAACTATTAAAAAATAAATGATTTATCAAAATAGTATAAAAATCCTGAATATAGAAATACTTAAATACTAAGAAATATATATTTATATATTAAAATTGCTTAAAATATTTTGAAAATTATCTAATGGAAAATTTAATATATTAAAATATAATTATATAATTGTTGAATTAATATAAGATTTCATTTGTTTTGGATGATTGAACTATATATATATTATGATGAATACAAAAATAAATCAAATTTTTAATTGCATTTATTATAAATGGAAATGGAAGCATTGCTTTAAAATAGGATCACTCATGAAGAAGTAAAATGCGTTGATAGAACAAATGAAGATACAAATTTGCAGGTAAAGTAATGAGCTATAGGCATCAGTTGCTACACTCATCAGCTTGACTTTAAATCTTGAACAGAATGATTTTTCCTCAATGTCATTTCTGTGGCTTACCTTTTTGAGTGAGCATGAGCTTTTATGAATATGACATTTACAGCGAGCTCTATTATTCTTCAATGGTCCGACAAGAGTGTATCAAAACCCTCAGGAAATAGATGGACGCACAGGATAAAAAGAGGTCGTAAGTTTTGTGTATTTATTTCATTTGGTGGACCATCGAGAAGTTAGAGATTTTGTAAAATGAGGGTAATACTTCATATCAGAGGTCCAAGTTTATGCTCCATCATGAAAGGTTCTGGCACCATGATCGAAAGAAGTTTGAAAGAGTAAAGGTCTTTGTTATCGTGTTTGGTCTAACTATCATTCGGGATCGTCTCAAGCATTTGTAATCGTCTCATCGAGGTCCTTCCAACATCAGCCAAAATGGTTTTCTTCCACTGATATTTAAAACTACTTAAATTTTACATTTGTAATTGTGAGACTTACATTTGTATTACTCTTGTGAGTTACTCTCAGAGTATCTAGGGTCTGAATTAGTAACAGGTGAAATTAAAGTTGTCCCCTATCTATCAGCTTTTCTGCGGAATAGCCATTCATTAATTTACCTAGAAAAGTTAATTGATTTAGTATTTATCTATAGTATTTTATTTAAAAAAATAAATAAGTTTTTGGTAAGCTTAGCCATAAGCTAACGTTGGTTGTGCAAAAGCTAACATTTTATATATATTTCTATAATAAATATATTGAAAACATTAAATTAAAAATATATTTTTAAAATTTTAATATAAAAAATTAATTTATTATTATTCATCATAATTTTTTTAAAATAAAATGTAGTTTGTAATCTTAAATCAACGTATTATATTTCTAATAAATTAAATTAAATTAAAAATGGATGAGGACAAACAAACTTCTCGATTAACCTCTATATTATTCCTGACACAGAATTGTTTCAGAATTTTTACTTCAAACTAGGACAACAGCAACACCAAAATAGTGGCAGGTAAGTATTTTGTAGAAATTGTGGGAAATCAAAAATAATTATTGTAATTAAGGAGATACTTATGAATTACCTAATGGATATGAAAGTGGATCAAATGAAGCAAGATCACTTTTAATACACAAAAATTTCTTAAAAAATAGATAACTACAAACAAAATAAGCATATCTCAATTTCAAACTAATACAGTTAACGTTAGCCATTTTTTATATGTAATAAATTAAATTTAAAAAGTTTTTTAATATTTAAATCTAATATTGGAATATTAAAACTTATTTTCGCTATTTCACCTAAAGTAAGTATATTTTTTCTTATTTAAAAAATCATAGATTAGTTTAAGCATTTCTTATATATCAGTAAATCATAGTAATTTCGAATTTTGCTTAACCATCCTGAAAATAGTGCGATAAAGCTGTGATTTAATACTTTCAGGAATTCTTACCTCAAGAATAAAAATACCTCCTATTACTACCAATAACAACTAAATCAGAATAAATATCACTCCTCACAGAATCAGAATTGATTTATTTAAATAAAAAATAAAAAAAATATTAAACTAAATCATGTATAAAATTAAAACTTAAAGCATTGAGGATTGATTTTAAGCCATTTATTGTCTAATTTTATATATAAATTGTAATTAAGTTTTTAAATAATAAATATTTGCAGTTTTTTTTTAATTTATGTTTTAATAATTTCCTAATCTTTTGTATTTAGAGGTATTGTAGGTTGTAAAAAATAAATAAACAAATATTAAAAAACATATAAAAGTATAAATACAAAGATTTTTTAAAAAAATTAAAATTAAATAGGAACAAAAAATATTATAATAAAATTTTATACGATAGAAAGAAGAAAAATATAAAAGAAAAAAAATGATATAAATATAATTAATTAATAAAAAATGAATAGCAAAAGAAATAAATAAGATATGTCATGTATAAATAAGATCATTATAATTATAAAATGTCATTTTAAAAATCATATGAAAATTCCCAAAAATTAATTAAATTTTAATTAAAATAAAAATTTCGGTCTTCAATAAAAAGCTCTGAATAGCACGGGAAGATGGCTTAAAGGCAACTATCTAAAATTGCAAAAATTTACAAAAATTTAAGTAATTTTTTGGAAATTTCTGAGAAATTAAAATCCGACTTTTGCAACCTCATTCTTCATTCTTGCTTCACAGGGTCATGACGGCACAGGAATTATGCAGAAATTAGTAATTTTTATTAAAATTTGTTTATTTTCTTTTAATATTATAAAATATTCTTAAACACATTAATTTATTAAATTTTATATATACATTTTTATAAAATAATATTTAAATTTAATTATTAATTTTCTATAAAACGTTTGTAATTGAATTATTGTTTTTTATTATGTATATGATATTTTAATAATTTTTTAATAATTGCAACTTATTTTATTAGTCTTAATAACTTTTTTATACATTTTATAGTGTTATTTTTGTTTTACTTTTTATAATTTTATTTATTTGTTTATTATTTATTTATTTTTCGGATTTATTTTTATTAATCCATTTCTATTTATTATTATAATTCTACTACGAAAGATAGACCTTGAAGCAACTCCATTAGTGGGCGCTGATATAGTTGAAGGCGAAGGACATGGCCCCAAGGACCAAGCATGCTGCTAGCTCCGAAGAGCCTAGTTTTCAAATCTTAGGTGGCACTGTAAAAACAGAGAAGCTGGTGAAGTTATGTGCATTGATAACGAAGCTCTTTACGATATCTACTTCAGAATTCTAATACTTCAGAATTCTAAAATTCTCACTCCAACCTATGTTGATCTTAATCACTTGATCTCAGCTGGGACCTTAAACTTAACCTACTGCTTCAGATTCCCAGGTCAATTGAACTCCGATCTCAGAAAAATAAAAATGGGAATTTACAGCTACCTCTGTACTACTGGAGGCAAGGAGATGCCCCCAGAATAAATCCCGAATGGCAGTTAGGGACCTAAGAGGCTGGCCGCCCGTAGACATTAGATATGCTAAACCTTATTAACTAATGGGAGGTTTTAACAAACATATTTAATAGTAGTAGAATAATAGTAATAATTATTATTTATTAAGTACTAAATTATTAAAGTTAATCTCTAGTATTTATTTTACCTTTCAGCTAATATCTAATCTCTCTAATCCAATTCTAATTAATAACATAGTATTTAAAAGAGTAAATTCATTATTAAATGAGTGATTGCTTAAATTTTTAATTATAAATAATTGACAAATTTAAAAATATAAAAACAGTTTTAATTATTAATATTTTAAAAAAGTTTAGGGTTTTATAAGAATCGAACCTGTTATAATACCTAATGGATTGAATATTTTCCCATCTCTTTAATCGTCCCAGACTTTATCTTTTTTTTTCATTAAGTTTATTATATATATATGTTTAAGATATCCTAGAGATTACTCAAGATTAAATTAATATTTTTTGAGAGTTTTAAAAATAGCTCTGTATAAAAGTAAAAAAATGCTCATAAATTCCTAATACTCAAGCAAAATAATTTAAAAAAATAGAGAAATTTCCTTAATACAAGCAGAGGAAAGCATATATAGTATGAAAGTAAAATTAAAGTTAAATAGAAGAAGAAGGCATTTATAGTTTTAAAAATAATGAGATATGAAAATAACAAACTTGCAAAACAAAAAATAGACTAATAATTTAATTATAGAACTTATGATTTTATTTTTTAATGAATAAATAAAATAAATGAAAAATCTTTCTTTTAATTATTGAAACTCTCTTAATACCTCATATTTTTTATTAATTTTTACTCTTGAGGTTTCAATTACATAATCCTGCTTTGACACAGTTTTCACTTCTTCCTAAGTTTCCAGGCCAGAATAGCTGTTTTCATTACTTTTAATTTACAATTTCATTATAGCTTTTAGGAATAAATCTTTTATATTTTATACTATTGATTAATTTCTTTAGAGTTTTTAAATTTTATTCATTTATTAACTTCTCATAATCTTCTTCTAAGCAGATATTTCTATTATTTATGCCTTAATCCAATAATTCAGTCAAAGATCTAGTGCTTTTTATTGTTCACGGAATTTATCTATTTTTTTTATAAATGCCAATTTTAATAATTATCAATGCTGTTTGTGTCTGAGTGTTGTTTAAAATCTTTGAGTTTTTTCATTAATTTATGAAAATTATGAAACTTTTAAGTTTGTTTTTCTATATCATGTTTTTTGTTTGCAAGATATACTGGATTTTTTTCAATTAAAATGATATATTTTTAACATTGTAATTGATTAATAAACTATGATTCATTAAAAGAAATCGAAAGATTGATAGATATAAATTAATATAATATCCAATTAATCAAATAATAATAAAGATTGGGAATTAGAATAAGAAAATTCAGAATTAATTACCATTAACTATATTATTAAAACATTAAGTCATATAATTGTCTCAATATAAAAAACCAAAGAGTGTGAGTAATTTGTATCTAGCCTAATATATTTAATTTCAGCCAATAATAATATATTTTAAATTTCATTATTCTTAGACTACTATCTACATTCTTAATTGAAAACGATCAAAGTGACCTCAAAAATACCTCGTCATGTAGAGAATTAAAAACTACATATTAGTAATATTTTTTGAGATTTGTTAAGAATTTCCTTAACTGAAGTAGATCAAATTATTAAAAGTGTAATTTTGCTATAAAATGTCTTCGACCAATTTCATAAAAGTGCCTCTTTATAGGTGAAGGAATACTTTTTAATTTTTTATTTTATATGTTTCCTGCTAATTAATAAATTCTGCATCTTTCCTGTGTATTAACGACCTTGGGAAGCAAGGATGAAGCTTGGTGTTGGCAAATGTTCGATTTCATGATTCCCTAAATTTCCTAAAAATTGTAATAAATTTTAGAGATTTTGGCAAATAAAAATTGTTGCGATTTGAAGCCCTTCCCGTGCGATTCAGAGCCTCTTATTGAAGAACTAAATTTTTATTTTCAATTTAATTTATTAATTTTTGGGATTTTAATTTTAATTTAAATTAATCTTTTGGGCTTTTTAATTTCTATAATTTCAAAAACTCATACTTCATTTATGAAGTTTTATTTAAAGTGAGCTCTATCTAAATTCTTTTATGTTGAATATACTGTAAATATTTATAATAAATTTATTTAATTTTTTTAATATCCCTCTTTACATATTAATTTAATTCAATAATTTCCACATTATCAACTAAAGTTTTTTTCTTCGACCTCTCCAATGATCGCCATATTCATCTTTTTAAGTGGGCAACATAGAGTCTATAGGTGATTTAATTTCTTTTTTCTTTATAATGTTGAAACCTTTTGTGGGAGCAAGACCCCATTTATATATTGTGATTTCAAATGAAAATTATATAATATATATTTTTTCTACATACACTTTTGAATATTTGTTTAGTTTATTAATTTTTTGAATTTTAAAAATGACAAGATTCCAAAACCCAAAACCCCTTAATGAGGTTTATAAGTGCTTTGATTTGTTGGGAATTTGTTAGGGGTTGGGGTTATTAATTAAATGCGAGACAAAAATAGCAAGCTTTTGGGGTCTATTTATGATGAAGAGTATATAGATTTAGTGTTTAAACTGCGATATGGATGTGATATATACAGTGAATAAGTATAACCAGTTCTGAACTATAAGTCTATTGCACTGCTCTTAAAGCGAAGTCCATCAACTGTTCGATCCCACTGTCTTATAGCAGTATAACTAAAGCAATAATAGCTGAATTCTATTCCTAAGAGGAAGTCAAAGTTTCTATAAAAGCATTTTGACTATCTTATTAATGATAAAACTTTGAAGTATTGGGCTCACTTCTCTCTCGAACAACGAGCTACTATGTTTCACCGCCAGTTCCCTGAGTTGAAGACCTCTGCATAGTCTGTTGCAAACTTTTATAAATTAAATAGTATATCTTACAAAGGTGTGAATCATATCAAGAGAGTGATATTTCACTCTGCCATTTTACAACAATAACTTAAATTATATTTATAATTAAATGCAGATAGCCTAGTAGAGTAATATTAAGTTTATTCATGCTGACGAGGCTGTGTTTACCTTCAACACTTTCATCTAGAAGTCTTGGTATAAGACTCATAGTAATATAGAGGTATATGACTAAAGGTTCAAGGTATAAACAATGGCAATTCTTGGAGGAATTAGCGAGGATGCTGGTTTAGAAACTTATGTTATTCATCTTCGCTCTATTAAGACAGAGTAGTATATTAAGTTCTTAGAGCAGCTGAGAGAGAAGTACCTGAATAAGAGATTATACTATTCGTTGATAATCTTTCTGTACAAAAGACATAAGAAACAAGGAAGAGTTATGAACAACTAAGAATAACACCAGTGTTCAACGTACCTTATAGCCCACAGTTTAATGGAATTGAATTCTACTGGGGTATACTAAAAGGTCATTATAAGAAACTGCTGCTATATCATCTAATGCATGACCTACCTATCGATACAGTAGACTTTATTAAAAGCTCAGCGAAGAGAGTAGATAATTTGTTGGCTTAAAAGTGTGCTAAAGAAGGGAGAGTGAATGTATATAAATAAGTTTTGTAGTTAAGTTAATGAATTTATAAGTCAGATTTAAAAATCTTTAGAGGGAGCTGGCTTCTCTTTCTTTTCTTCTATTTCTTGCTTCCCTCCTCCTAAGTTTCTTCTCTTGCTGCCTGCTCCTGCTTCTATGTTCATTTACTCTGTTGGCTGAATATTTGAGTAAAGTCTCTTACTAACTTCATACTTTTGTCTGCGACTTTCGCTCTCTGTGAAGCTTGCTCTATTCTTTCATCAAGAAGATGCCAGTATTAGATTTTTCTAAAGAGTTAAACTTCAAATCTTACTTGAAATATATTGGTGCTTCTGCAATTCTTATAGCCAGCTCTCACTTATCTTGATCCCCTGTTTATCCTTATCTTCTGAAGAGATGCTGTACTTTTCTTATGAGATTCTTGAATAATTTCTTTCAAGTAATCACCTTTGATAGTTGCAAGTATGCCAAAGAAATAGTTTCTTTCAGCAGTTTATTTGACAACTGCTTCTTAGTAAGCAGGTACTGCGAAACCTCTGGGTCATTCATAGCATCATCGTATAAGTTATTCACTGAGATTTCTAGATAGTTTGGAATCTCTGCAAACTTTACATCTTAAGTTTTCAATGCTTTCTTCTCTTCGCAGAGTATCGCTCTTAGAAATGATATATTAGTACCTTCCATCGTTGGCAAGAACAAACCAACTACATAATAAAGATTAGCAACTATGAGTTTATTACCTTGCTGCCCCAGGTAGCGATGCAACTCCTCCTTGCTTCTAAATCTTTGAATCAATTCTTGTGCTTGCACTCTTTTCATGGCATCATTCATTGACTCCATCTTGTTAACAGATCTAAGAAATGATATTCAAATTTAAGTTTATTGATTTCAATAATATACCTCTGTAAAACTTACTAAACCCCAATGCTGTTATTTACAATTTTTTGTAGATGATAATAATTAATCAAAATGCAATTACTTGAAACTTATAATCATATAACTCACATCACAAATAGTCTAATCTCTCTCTCAAAGTCTTTAGATGATCTAGCCCCTCCCGATCCATGTCCTTGATCTCTGCGCATTCTCTATCCTTTGGTCTGAATTTCGATGCTTTCTTCATCAACACATCCACGGTGTCCTGGGAGATGACGGCATTGAATCTCTGCAAGAACCTAATGGGGAGGTGGGGTGAGCTCTGCATGAGCATGGCCAGGTCCTTAGTGAATCTCTTTAGCACGATTTCTTATCTCT
>ARYC01019169.1:0-12922 GCA_000711775.1 Oxytricha trifallax | reverse complement strand
ACAAGAAAATTCTATTGATGATTAGATGCTTCAGTAGTTGATTATGCTTTGCAATAGAGCTAATGATAAATTATCTAAACTCCTGGGGTTATTCACTGGAATGCGAATGGATTCGTGAGAGTTATCAGAGGTGTTAACAATATCCCTATATATTATGTAAACGCAATGCACAATGATCCTATCTAATAGCTTTTGTGAGAGGTGGTAAATACACTGCTCTCTACCTTGCATACAATATTCCTCAATACCTTAACCCTTCATATCCAAACAGAGTAAGTATATCAAATGTATCATTTTTTTAGATTACATACTTTAAAATCAATCCAGCTAATGAAGTATTAAGTCTTGAATTTTAATTTATCCTCATCTATTTTTTGCAAGTATTGCTAATCAACCAATGGATATAGAATGAGTTGATATTTTAATGCGCAAGCATCAATTGCAAGCTAGAATAATAAATATGACGAAGAAATGAAAAAGTCGATGTCTTAAGCAGACTCAATTAGCAGCAGTAGTATTAGAAGCAGCATCAGTAGCAGTAGCAGCAATAATAATTTAGATGTATTCGATTTGAGATTTATTCTTTATTTAGAAGTTGATTGCGTGATAACACCACAGAAGGTTCAATCAGCAAAGAATAGCAAGCAAGACCATGGATCGCAATTAGTAAAGTCAAATTATGAACCTTGGATTGATGATGCAAAAGTTTTAAATTTAAGACTAAACTCTGAGTCAAACTAAAGTATATTGGGGTTTTACGCTAAGACTTGTTGAGCAATAATGCAATTTCATACTTCTAGTATTACAATTAGATGATTAAGCTTATCAAACAGGGCGTCTTCTCATTTAAGGATAATGAAGATGATTACGTGAAGACACTTGCAAAGTACTTGAATTTCTTGGGGTTCGTTTAAATTAGAATCATGTACTTGCTTTCGACTAAAGAAGTCGTCTTCCAGATGAAAGATTTGCAAAAAGATTTCCAATACAGTTGGCTGAAACTTTTTTTAGGCCAGCACGCTAAATATAGAGCAAATCACGAATTCAACCTTTTGAAAGATCACAGAGATGCCAAATTCATTCTGCCTTGCTAGAATCTCTTCTTTGATAGTGATGAGAGCCTTTTCATCTAAAACTTTAAGATCAACTAGAAATGCTAACCTCTTGGGAAATTCCTTATGCATGTACCAAAACTTAAGGAAGTTTATAGACTTAGGATAGCTCTAGGTGTATGTATTGCAAATCTTGAGCTAATTCAGCGAGGTATATTCGCTCCTCATCAAAGTATTATGAGATATCTTGTTGGTACTACTTCATTCAACTTGAGAGTGCTAATAACTGGACTGGACTTTGCTTTCTTGAAGGAGCGTCTCTTCAAACCTTGGAGTGGGTTCAGCATAACTTCTAACAAATTGCAGCAAGCAGCTAGAGACGACAAAGCTATCCACTAATCTAATGAATACTTAAACAAGCCAGTTGCTTTCATTCTCTACTTAGTGCTAAAGCCAGGATAGGATAATTTGATTTTGAAGGTTTCTAAAGACGGCTATCTTTCAGATGAAGAGAAGGCAGCTCCAGCGTAGGGAAATCAATTCAGAGGCTATGGATTAGTGCAACAACTCTGGTCTGGCAAGATCATTATAAAGGCTGCTGCTAATGAACTACTAGGTATGATTGAAGATGACTATCCAAGACATACCATGCACCTTAAGGATGAAATCGCATTCTTAAGCAACTGTCAGTGACTAATTCGCAAACTATTAATAATCCCTTCCCTAATACATTCACAACCTAATCTCTTGCACTATACTCTTTAATCTAATTTACTCTTCTATTCTACTTTACGATTGCACTCTACTAAATGACTAGATAATGCAGCAATCGATTGCAGTATTCATATCCACTTATATCAGGCATAAATTTTGCATTATTATGAGATTTTATCAAATTTTGGGTTTTAAGGTTGTATGGCTCCACCCTCAGATTGTATGGTTCCAGGAAGATACCCTGAAGATATCTCAAATTTCAAGGCTTGTGAAAATTTTCGATAATATTGCTTATAGCTCTGCCTACTTTATGATTGGCGAGCCTTACTTTATTGATATGATACAACACAACAGTGATGCATATATAAATGCAAATACAAGCTGATCTGAAGTATATGGGTTAGAATATAAGAGGCCAAACTTCAAAATTCTTAGTATTTCATGACAGTTTATAACAGCTTTCAAACCAACAGTTTGAGTCTATATCTTTAAACATCGATTTTTGCCTAAGAGCTCTGACTTCAACTCTAATGATGTTTTCGATGCCTCTGATACGATTAATGATGATTTGGATGGGTTTGGCATGATAGGTGAGAGTTGGGTATATTAAGTTAATTGGTCTTTAGTTTGAGAATAGACCTAAATTCTTAGCGATACTATGGTTATGAAGTCAAAAACCTCTCTAAAGTAAAACTTGTCATTTCTTACCCCTTCTAATCACTATATCTCCATAACACCTCCAATCAATGCAATAGAGTATAGCAACATCATATATAAGTGATAGAGTTCTATTTGAGGTGGTTTAGTCGAATTATAGATGCTAAGTTTGTAAGAATCCACTCTAAGGTTGTATGGTTCCAGATGAAGATATCCTGAAGATATCTCCAGGTTGTATGGTTCCAGGAAGATGTCCTGAAGATATCTCCAAAATTCATGCAAAAGTGTATTAAGAAATCACTGAGTATGTTAATTGCTCAACATAAAGTTGTATAGCTGCATTAGAGACAAAATATGCAAGACTCAACCTTAGGTTGTAAGAATCCAAGTTGTACAGCTCCAGTTGTATGAATCCAGCTGTATGACTCCAGATTGTATGGTTCTAGGCCTATTTAAGCCAGCGAATTTCATAATTCATTATCACATTAAAATTTCGCAAATTTGAGCAAAAATCAAACTTTTGCCTCTTGTTTTTTTGCTGCCCTAACTTAAGACTCCTTCCTAACTTTTATCATAGCCTATATCTAACATGCTCCTTCTACTCGGGAGCATTAGGGTCCAGCCGCAGCCCATGGTTGGATACCCTCCATTTAAGAGTAAATTAGTTGTTGTTTAAGTTTTTAAAAATCTCTCTGATTTTAAGATTATGGCACTTTTAGCTATTGTTGAAATAAAGCTGCAAAGCTTAAATTGTCAAAGTGGTTGATTTGTAATTTGATAAATAAGCTATCGTGCTCTTTTAACTTATAGAGCATTAGGGTTCAGCTACATTTTATGATTGTATCCCCTCTATAAAGAGTATAAGAGTTTCAAATAAGCGCTGCTATTTAAATAAAGTTCCTTACTAGAATTTGTAAATAATTCAAATTTAAAATCAATAATAGGTGATAGGATGATAATAAGCAATCAAACTTTTAGAGGCATTAAAGCTCAACTGTACTAGTTAAAGTAGCATTGATTTTGATAAGAGTAGCTACCAAGTTCTTTGAATTAATGCTCAAATTAACATTACTATAGCATTAATTGCGCGATAGAAATAAAATTAAAAACCAAATCAAAAAGTGATTTAATCAAAATCAAATTTGTGCTGTACTTAATCACTGCTTACCAATCCCACGAATATTGAAATGATTGGTGATGGTGCAAACCCTACTTAAGCGAAGCAGTGTCATAATTAATTTAGGATGAGTTTCGGGTGGTCACTAAAAGATATTGGAAGCTTTTTTTCGATCGGATTGAGGGGTAAGGAGGCTTAAAATATATTGGAAGATTTTACTCGTTCTTACTCGGAGATCCCTCTCACTAGTGGGTACTGGAAGAAGTGACGCTGTTTTCTGTGCAGTTACCGTTAATCGCTTTCACATCTTGTTGAATTCAAGTTGGAATATGGAACTTGATTCTTCACTGGTGTGTACCAAGGGGAAGCACGAAGAAACTCATCCTGACTTGTCTAATCTTTTTAAAAATGGTAAGTATTTAGTTTACAGAAATCAGAGTGGAAGAAATAGCAACTAAATCAAACAACAAAAGAATGCGAGAATCAAAATCAAACAAGAAATTATCTTTGGCTAAGTATTTTGTTTAATCTATTTTTTATAGGATCGAAATCAAAAACTAATAAGATTACAGCAGAGAGCTCTCTAACTTAACTTCTTCAATCCAGGTAACACTCTTTGAAATTAAAATCAATTATTTATAACATTTTTCTCTTTTGATCTTTTAATATAGGTAATTTAATTTATGATTTGTGCAATGAAATTAGAGAGCTCTTAAATTAGAAATAAAGCGCACATTAGGACTATAACTCTAATAAATTTAAAGACTAGTTAGGTGAAGAGGTTTTGAAAAAATAGTGCTTGATTTATTAAATAGTATCAGCTTGAATTTAATCACAGTAGTTTGATTTTAATTTCTTGGTTTAGGGAACTGCTTTATGAAATTATTAAACTTAGAGTAAAATCAAAGAGAGGTTTAGAAATTAGTAGTAAAAGCTTTGCTTTTAAATTATAGCAATACTTGAAATTAAAAAAGTTATTATAAATCACTCTTTCTTAAAGTGTAATTGCTACTTTAGATAATAAAGGCAATTTAGGCTTAGCTTAGTGTAATTAAAATTAGCGCTTTAAAGCATTATTTGTAAAAACTTAGGTAATTTAACAAAGTGTAGGGAATAAAGGGTGTTATCACCATTGCAGTTTAGCTGCTTTTAATAACTAGCTATTCATCTTAATCACACAAAGAAATTTACTGCTCCAACGAATTCTTAGGGTTCTGGCATTTCTTGCGATGTCAACTGCTTTCTAATTTCTTCATCATACTTGTTTATAGTTCTCCCTTGATTTAGCTATAAATTGCGCGTTAGCAATAATTTCAAATAAAACACTTACTCTACTTGAATTAGACTGTCATTATCAAAGCTGAAGAACCAACCATCAGAAGAATCTTCAGTATCAAGAAGTATATACACTTAGTGCATGTATGGGTCTTCCTTCTTGAATGGATAAATCCATACGTTGTGATATCCGCACCACTTATATGTTACTTCAACAACTGGTTCGTTCTCTGCAACCTCCAAATTTACAACATTCTTGAAGCCTCTTTGCGGATCAACTTAAAACTTGAATGTGCGCTTTGAATCGCTCGTCGATCACCTATACTTTGCGAATGCATCAACATTGCTAAATTACTTGCCTTATATATTTCTAAGATGTATCCACCAGGTGCTTTAGATGAATGATTGAAAGTGAAGCAGTGCTGCTTGGTAGTTTTGCTTGACTTCATTCTTTGATATAATTATTGATTATAAAATAATAACTTATTAATAATAAAGCATCAATTGGGAGGTTGCATAAACCTCTTTGTATATTATATTGCTTAACAGTTGCATTTAATCAAACATAATAGTTCTAAGCTTGTTTAAGCTTGTAATGTATTGCTCAACCCATCTCTTATGTTTAAGCAGGTCTGTACCTGAAGTTCATGATTTCGATCACAAATTAGATAAGCTCTTAGTTGTCACCCAGGAATAGACCTTAGATTTATATGGTTCTGATAGTGTGAAAGGCAAGTTGAATGCCAAAGACGATTGTGTATTGCTCAAGTGACTGTTCCATGAATTGAAGCACTTAAGTTCCAGTGAGAACTTATCCTCGCGAATCTGTTATGAAGGAGCGCTACATTAGCAAGTTTGATAATTAATAATATTAACATAATATAATAGTCTTAAGATAGCTCAATATTAAGTTTAATATAAGCATGTAGTTATAAGATTAATTTATGCTATCAATGAAAATCTTGAATTTTAGAATATACTATTGCACTTAGTTATTATATAAAATACATCTAATTTAAAAATGAAAGCAGCGCTAAAATCAAATCTCCTTAGCGAGCAATCTGAAAAGCATTCGCAGTCTTAGCAAGAGCTATCGCAACACTCGATCGTCAGTGATGATCATCTTAGCCAGCATTCATCTCAAGACATCAAGCAAAGTTGAGTCAAGGTTTAAGATAAGCAAATTAAAAAGTGGGGACCTGTGATTTTAGGAAGGGATTTCGTGCAAGTGGTTGCTCCTGCAAAATATTCTTACAATACTGGAACTCTCCTCAACTCTGGTGAGGTTCCTCCTCAAGTGGGTTCCTTGCAAGGAGGTTTGATCATATAGATGCCATTAGAAGGAATCGATGCATATTTGAAAGATGTTATAGATTTGAAGAGCTTGCTCAACGACGATTCCCTCTGCTAATACCTTGAGCAGTTCTTAAATAATTTTCGCAAATCAAAGTTGGTAAGTAGAATAATCTAAAATTTAAGAATCACTCTAATGCAAATTATATTTAGATATCTGGATCTAAAGATAAGCAATCAACGCAATTGATTCAAACTGGATTTCTATCTCTGATTTAAATTCAAGGCAGCTAAACTCTAATCATCTTTAAGAAAGCAATCCCTATTTAAAGCCTCGAGAAGCAAAGCTTGCAAATAAGTGACTTGAGATAGTAAGAATGTATATGGAAGATTAGTTGAAGCCAAAGTAAATTTCTAAGAAGTTGCGAGTGACAGCAGAGTTTGTATCAAGAACTGTTTGAAAATTTAGCATGAGTTGAAAACCAAAGTATTGCATCCTTAAGAACCAAAAAAATCTGGCAAGAGGAGGGAGAGAGATAATGAGCAGCTGGTTGCTGCTGTAGGCGAATGCATCGAAGAAGTTAGGATTTATCAGTGCACTGGAAGAAATATTCACAATCGATTGCAAGAAATGAAAACGAGCTTGCCATTAAAGTATGCATTCAAAGTGCCTTGCATCTCAACGATTCATAAAATTCTCAAGGAGTAGTTTCATTTGAAGTTTGGTAAGACAGAAGCAGCGAATTTCAAGTATAGGGATCCTGCTTATTACGGCAAGCGTTTGTGGGTGAGTCGACTGCTATCTTAGTTCTTAAGTGAGGATGCAGTAATTATATCAGTTGATGAAAGTAATTTCAGATCCGACTACTTGCCTCCTAAATAGTGGGCACTAAATTAAAAGAGCATTCTTGGCAAGAGGAAGAATAATGAGAGCAAATTCATTGCAAGTAAAAAGTATAGTAGAATCATCGCAAGCGATAAGGAGCTGCAGTATGGAGAGATGCTACTTGGCAAGTTGCAGAATCATGATTATTTCTAGTAATCGCCAAATGAAATGAATGCAGTTCCATTCATAAGAGCAAGCAATTTGCCTGCTTAAAATACTTCTCAAGGCATTAATATTTAAGCTACTGCTAAGGATTAGTAATCACCCAAAAATCATTCACTATTGCAGAGCAGAGCAAAGTCGATTTCTAAACCCCACTCTAGTAATAGTGTTTGACTAAATTTGCAAAGCAATCTAATTTCAATAAATCAGCGAAATCATCAAGCAGCTCAAAAGTAAGCGATTCGATTGTAATTTTGATTGAATGATTTATAGAAGTAAGTAATTTTGCAAACTCCACCTCGTTAGTATCTGAAAGCAAAGCAGAAGCAGAATGAAAATTTATCTCCTATTCCTGAAGTTGAAGACAGTCCTCAAAACTAATCGAGTACTTTGAAGAAATTCAGAAATTTGAAGTTGCAGAGCACTGCAAAGAAAGTCACTTCAGATGATGAATAAATAAAACGAATTCATTCTGGGCTCACGCCATTGATTGACAAAGTTTAAAAATTAAGATTGCAATCGACTTTGAAGAAATCAAGCAGTTCGTTGATAGGCTAGAGAAAGAGAGAAGTAAATCAACTGACTCCGAGAAAGCTATCATTGTCTGTTTTGAGCAGCTCGAATATAGATGAGAGTAAGTATACAAGTTTCAATTTGGAAGTTTGGTGGAAGATGCAATAGGATGGTATATTGTCGAATAGATCTGTGATTGGTTGAGTCAAAGTATACTTTCAATATTAGTATGAATCACTACTCAACTCTGTTGCTCATTAGAATAAAGGAGACGTAAGTTATTAGATGAATTCTTGGAATAATGCGATAACTTAAACCATTCGAAAGAAGATACCCTGAAGATATCTCTTGGATTGCATGGTTCCACTCTAAGGTTGTATGGTTCCACCCTAAGATTGCATGGTTCCAGATTGCATGAATCCATGTTTATGATCCAAGTTGTATGGGTCCAAGTTGTATGGACTCGCTCGCATATTGCATAGCTCTATCTTTAGGTTTTATAAATCCAACTATTGCAAACTGAGTATGACTCTATCCAACCAATCTTATAATAAGCAGACTTCCATCCAACTTCTCATTTGCAGTTGAACTATTGTTGCCAAAGCTAATCAACTTTACTTATAGATGACATTTCTCAAACTCATAGTCAACTCGAAGAATCCAAGGAGTATGATAAACCTCACTCAATGATGAGAGATTAATAGAAGCTTGACCTCACTTATAAGCCAATCTCTAAGCATCGACAGGAGATGCTATCCAATTTAGGCGATTATGGATAGAAAGTAAAACAGTTGTCGATTGCAAAGCAAACAGTGAAGAGACAATAATATTCAATGAGTTTGATAGCTGCGATCGCAGTTGACAGAGTGGTCTCCACTTAAATAATTGAGGGAGGATTTGATTCAGTGCTGTTTGAGAACTTTCTATATCAGACGCTGAGAAGTATAAGAACTGACAAAGATTTGTGCAATAAGAAGGTGGTGCTTTTAATGGATAATGCTATCATACACAAATATTCAGAAATGCTTTTGCGACTGCTCGTCGCTTCAAAGCCAACGTTCTATTCAGTGCAGAATACTCGCCCTGGCTCAACCCAATCGAATAGTTGTTTGCATACATAAAAAAGAACTTCAAGCAGCAGAACATCATTAGCAAGTAAGCATATTGCTCTTTAAAAATTATAGAGTGCAGCTTGTCAAGCGCATCCAAGAGATTATCAAGAATATGAGTGAAGATGATGTTTAGAGGACTCTGGGCATTCAGCATAAAAAAGTGGATACATACTATGAGGTATGGCTTTGTTTGAGATTCTACTCAAAACTTAGAATTGCACCTCAAAATTAAAATTCTATAAGTGCATATAATTCATGCATCATCTATACAACTGCAACTACTATTACTGCTGCTATTACTACTGCTACTACTACTGTCCTTAAAATTAATGCATAAATTTATTGGGATCCCTCGAATTCGCAGTTCTCAAAAGTCTTCTCAGATATATATGAATTCTTGACAAGTATCATCCAATTCTACATGACTACACTCTGAATTGAAATTTTCTATCACCCCAAAGTGAAATCCAGAGGAGTTGAGCAACTTTGGCTATAGTTCTACTAAACTCGCTTTAAATACAACTTTTCCAAGAATTGCATAATTATGCGAGAGAGGAGATAAACTAAGCATCAGACTTTTCGAATTCTTGAGAATGCAGTGATAATCTAGCAAATTTCCAACTTCTGCTCAATTGTTTTGATCAGCATCCTTTTATAGACAGTTCTGAAATCAAGAACTCTAAAACCTCGCAATTTTTTGACAGCAAAGACCAATATCAGAGATTTTCAAGATTTTTAACCTCTCTTCTCAAAATGGGATTTTGGTCACCATAATTTTGCGAAAAGAGACTAAAAATGCAAAATTCATTCTAAAGGCCTTGATTTTTCAAAAATTTGACCAACCTTCCCTAAAATGGTCATTGTAACAACAAATCTCAATTTTGACCACTACTTTTGACAATTTGGCTGTATCAATGCATTTTGACCACTTTATGGCCATTCTACAAATATATGACAGACATAAACAAAGACATATCAATCTTAGTCAAAAACTGAAAATTTGGCCATTTCGGCAATAAATCTCTACTTTGGTCATTTAAGATAGCATAATCATAATAAAAGTCGATTTTGACTACAAATATATGTAAAAATGACCACTTTGTAAAAAAATATAGCATTTTAACCACTTTTCTAAAATAAGACTAATCACACATTACATCAGCAGTAAATATTTATATAATTAATTTTGTATTTTAATTTTCACAATTCCCCGATTCGAATGTATTTTATCATATTTAAACATTGAACCCCTACAAAACTATTGAAAAACCCTAATAAAGTATGCAATAATAGTCTACTTTTATCAATCAAAAATTCAATCAAACTACTAAAAGGGTTTTGGGGTTTTGAATGTTCCATACAGCCCTTAATTTAATGGAATTGAATTCTACTGGAGTTAAATCAAGACCCACTACAAGAAACTGCTGCTATATCACCTAATGCATGACTTGCCTATAGAGACAGTAGACTTTATTCAGAGTAGCTGCAAGAGAGTAAGCATAGATAAGACAACAGTTTGTGCGAGAGAGGGAAGAATGAATGTTCATAGATAAGTTTTAGATTTAAATGATTGAATATGTTTACATATTAAACTAACCCATAAAGGGGTTTGGCTTCTCTTTCTTCTCCCCTTCTTATGGCTTGCTTGGGCCCATATTTCTTCTCTTTGTGCCAACTCCTGCATCTATGTTCATTTCATCTGGCTTTTAAACATCTTTATAAAGTCTATTGCTCACTTCATAAATAGTCTATGACTTTCTCTCTCTGTGAATCTTCACATGCTCTTTCATTAGGAATATACCGGTTCCAGGTTTCTCTACAAAGTTATGAATCAAAGCTTACGAGAGAGGAATGGATGCTTCTTAAGCTCAGCGAGCCAGGTCTCGCTTATTAGTATGCCTTGCTTCTTTTAATCTTCACGAGAAATAGAGAAGCGTTTTTTGTGAGCTTCTTCAATGATCTCCTTGAGATAACTCTCTCTTAAAGTGCCAAGAACTCCAAAGAAGAAGCTCCTTTCTGGAAGCTTGTTAGAGAGTTGTTTCTTGGTAGGAAGATAAACTACCAACTCTTCATCTTTCATCGCATCCTCGTAGAGATTAGTAACTGAAATCTCTGGGTAGTTTGGTATATTTATCAACTTTATTTCACTGTTTTTTAAGGCTTTCTTCTCATCGCAGAGTATAGCTTTTAAGAATGAAATTTTGGTACCCCATCGTTGGAAGGAATAAACCCACTATAGCATATGATTAAGTATATGTCACATGCTTACCATGCTAAGTGAGGTATCGATAGAGATCTTCCTTGCTTCTAAATCTTGAGATAATTTCTTAAGCTTTAACCCTCTTCATTGCAGTACTTATAGATTCCATCCTTGTTCCTTCTCTTGTTATTGAATTTCAAATTTTAATATATAGAGTTCTGGATCCTACTGTTAAAAATCTTAGTATTAAATATGGCCATCTCATAGGAGGTCAACCTGGTAAGGATACGTGGAGAAAGCTGGCAGAAGCTGTAACAAACTTCAGAAATGGAGCTCCATTTTAATCAATTTAGTTCCATTAAATTAGTACTAAATTTGTTTAAATTTGATTAGTACCGGTACTAAATTCGTTAAAATTTAATTGGTACCAATTTAAAGTACCAAAACGTAATTAGTACCTAGTTTTAATCAAGTGAGGTTTTAATGGAAAAGTTCCAATCTGGTTTAAAACTTAATTGGTACCAGTACCAACCTGAACTTTATCTGAGTTGGTACCAGAATCAAAATTATTAAGAGTAAAATTACGAAAATTATTCTTATAAACTGAGTATAAATATGAAGTCTTGGAGCTTAGATCAAACCATCATTAATGCTGTAGTAACTCCTATATAGTCCAGCTATTGCTATAGAGGTTTTAAGAGCTTTATAATAGAAATTTAAATTTGAATTTAAACATGGCGGTCAACTTAAATCGTAGAGCGGCACTTTTAGGAGCAGGTCAATCAATGCTCAACTTTTGCTCCATTAAAAAGCCTGAAATCATTTATGTTGAGAGGGAGGTAGAGCTAAGAGCTCTTGAATTTGAAGCAGAGGTTACTATCATAGAAGTATTAAATCAGAGGGAGAGTGCAGAGATAGGGGTTTAAACTTAAATTGATTATGTTGAGGAGCTAAAGAACAGCAACCAATCGAAAAGATAAAAACATATTAATGTGAAGACTGCTAGAATCATTTCTCAACTGAACAAAGCTTGAAGAGACACCATAAAGAGGTACACTCTGGCAAAGCTAAGATCTATTTCAAGCATGAAAAGGTAGATGGTAGGTATTAGTGTACGACATGCATGAAATCATATACACACTCAGCTAAAGTTAAAAGGCATATGCAAAAGCATCACCTCAGTGAGTTCTTGATTGAAGATTAAGAGACTAAAAAACTAGTGCCAGCTAAAAGAAAATCTAATACTCTTGAGTCATAAAGAGAGCAGGAAGAGAGACTCAAGAGACAGAAGCGATATGAATCGATGAACCAGCCAGCAGGTAATACAATTTTAGCATGCTTCTAAGCGAAGGCTATGAATATATCTGAATTAAATGCAGTTGATCTCAGCACTTGTATTGAAAACTACTTGAATATAAACGTGCCTGCAAAAGCAAAGCTCATAGTAGTTGATGAGTATGGATACAAGGTGTATCCATTCAGTTATCTTATTAAGAACCAACAGTATTAGAGCGAGTTTGCTAATGAATACATGGTAACTTAGAGAGGCCTAAAGAAAAGACTGCAAGAATTTGCTTAAGCTAAATGGTGTTATTTTAAGTTATGGTTTCATCGCATTAAGGCTAAAAAATTTTGAGATGACTCTGAGAGACTACCTATATCACAATAGATACCCTGATGATATAAACGATATACTCTCAGATATGATTCAGGGTGTTAAGGAGTTGCATGAACTTGGATATGTTCATAGAGATTTGAATCCTGAAAATGTTATGCTAAATCTCTGCCCTTTAGAAGTAGTGGTTATCGATTTCAATAGAGCTTTAAGATAGGAGATTGTCACTTTAGCACAGGTACTTGGTACTCCAGGTTACTTCCCAATAAGAGAGAAGTGGACTGATGGTTCTGTTTAATGGGATCTTTGGGCAGTAGCAGCAATAA
>ARYC01019168.1:0-20285 GCA_000711775.1 Oxytricha trifallax | reverse complement strand
GCATCTTATAGGAGGTCAACCCTGTAAAGATAAGTGGAGAAAGTTTGCAGAAGCTGTAACAAACTTCAGAGATGGAGCTCCATTCTTTTCAATTTAGTTCCATTAAATTAGTACTAAATTTGTTTAAATTTAATTAGTACCGGTACTAAATTCGTTTAAGTTTAATTGCTACCAATTTAATAGTACCAAAACTTAATTAGTACCTAGTTTTAATCCAGTGAGGTTTTAATGGAAAAGTTCCAATCTGGTTTAAAACCTAATTGGTACCAGTACCAACCTGAACTTTATCTGAGTTGGTACCAGAATCAAAATTATTAAGAGTAAAATTACGAAAATTATACTTATAAACTGAGTATAAATATGAAGTCTTAGAGCTTAGATCTACCCATCATTAATGCTGTTGCAACTCCTATATAGTCCAGATATAGCTATAGAGGTTTTAAGAGCTTTATAATAGAAATTTAAATTTGAATTTAAACATGGCCGTCAACCTTTAAATCGTAGAGCGGCACTTTTAGGAGCAGGTCAATCAATGCTCAACTTTGGCTCCACTAAAAAGCCTGAAATCATTTGTGTTGAGAGGGAGGTAGAGCTAAGAGCTCTTGAATTTGAAGCAGAGGTTTTTATCATAGAAGTATTAAACCAGAGGGAGAGCGCAGAGATAGGGGTTTAAATTTAAATTGATTATGTTGTGGAGCTAAAAGAACAGCAACCAATCGAAAAGATAAAAACATATTAATGTGAAGACTGCTAGAATCATTTCTCAACTGAACAAAGCTTGAAGAGACACCTTAAAGAGGTACACTCTGGCAAAGCCAAGATCTATTTCTAGCATGAAAAGGTTGATGGTAGGTATTAGTGTACGACATGCATGAAATCATATACTCACTCAGCTACAGTTAAAAGGCATATGCAAAAGCATCACCTCAGTGAGTTCTTGATTGAAGATTAAGAGACTAAAAAACTAGTGCCAGCTAAAAGAAAATCTAATACTCTTGAGTCATAAAGAGAGCAGGAAGAGAGACTCAAGAGACAGAAGCGATATGAATCGATGAACCAGCCAGCAGGTAATACAATTTTAGCATGCTTATAAGCAAAGGCTATGAATATAGCTGCATTAAATGCAGTTGATCTCAGCACTTGTATTGAAAACTACTTGAATATAAACGTGCCTGCAAAAGCAAAGCTCATTGTAGTTGATGAGTATGCATACAAGGTGTATCCATTCAGTTATCTTATTAAGAACCAACAGTATTAGAACGAGTTTGCTAATGAATAGATGGTACTTAGAGAGTCCTAAAGAAAAGACTGCAAGAATTTGCTTAAGCTTAATGGTGTTATTTTAAGTTATGGTTTCATCGCATTAAGGCTAAAGAAGTTTGAGATGACTCTGAGAGACTACCTATCACAATAGATACCCTGATGATTTAAACGATATACTCTCAGATATGATTCAGGGTGTTAAGGAGTTGCATGAACTTGGATATGTTCATAGAGATTTGAAGCCTGAAAACGTTATGCTAAATCTCTGCCCTTTAGAAGTAGTGGTTATCGATTTCAATAGAGGTTTAAGATAGGAGATTGTCACTTTAGCACAGGTACTTGGTACTCCAGGTTACTTCCCAATAAGAGAGAAGTGGACTAATGGTTCTGTTTAATGGGATGTTTGGGCAGTAGCAGCAATAATATTGGAAAGTGACATGGAATGTATGTCTTACTTTGGTATAAAGCATGAAAAATAATCAATAAGTTTGGCTCAGCAGCATATAAAGTAAGAAGATGTCTGCTAAGAAATTAAAAGCATAGTAGAGATGATAATCGTGAGAGCTCCTAACTATCCTCGGTAAACATTAGATGACATACTTGACCCACTTGAGAGAGCAAGGTTGAAAAGATATAATAAAGACAAGCAGATAAAATTTGTATGATTTAAGTAAACTAAAATTCATTAAATATTCATTAAATTAAGATAAAACCTGAATTTTGTCTACTAACCCCAATGAGACCCCAACTATACCCTACAAATCAAAGCACTTATAAACCTAACTAAGGGGTTTTGGGGTTTTGATTCTGCATCAATTAAAAATGTAATTGTATTCAACTATGATAAATCTATTTTAGCTATGATTTAAAAATTAATAATTAGCAAATTTTGGAATGTATTTAAGAAACTATTTGCAACTATTGTTTTTTTTCATAATTTTCAAATTAAAAGAGATAAAGTTTTAAAAATCTTAAAATTTAATTGTAAAACAATTACATTATGTAAAATTATAATTCATTGAAATCTTTATTTAGAATATTAACTTTAATCAAAAATAAATATTTTAAATAAATATTAATAGCTTATTATAAGTTAAATATTAAAATTTCAATTTTCATAAATTGATAATTCATATTGCCAAAAATATTTTGTTTTATTGATTATAAATTATAATTTATACTTATTTAATTAAAATCTTCTTGAATTTTCAACTTTAAATATAATTAAATCTTTTTTTTTGAATGTTTCATATGAAACATTCATTATTTTAGATATTTTGTAATTATTTTATAAGTTTGAAAAACTTAATAAACTAGTTACTATCTAAATATACATTTATTTTCCTGAAAGCTAATTATTGCATTAATTTTAATCATTAAAACCTGTTTGTTATTAATATGTATGAGCAGTTTTTTATTTTACTTATAAAATTTATTAATTATTTTCTGATAAAATAGCATTATAGATTAATTTATTTTTTTAAAAATTGATAAATTAAGGAAAGTAATATTGTATTTTAAAAACCATTAAAAAGTATTTGGAATTTTAAATAATTTAATTATTTTAATTACAACTATCTTGAAAGTAATTCACTTAATTTAAATTGTAATTAATCTTAAAGTTAATTTAAATAATCTTTTCCTTTTTTCTATAATTATTTATAGAATGAGACAACAAAAATATCCAAATAAAGAGAATTTCTTAAACTAAATTGAAGAGAGGAAAACTCTAAGAACAGAAGAGATTAAGGATTACGAACAAGTTTTTCAGGGTGATAAATAGTCTAAACAGTGGTCCGCAAAGCAAAAATAATCAAAACCCAAAAACCCTTTAATGAGATTTATAAGTGCTTTGATTTTAAGGGAATTTGTTAGGGGTTGGGGTTATTAATAAAAATGCGAGACAAAAATAGCAACCTTATGGAGTCTATTATGATGAAGAGTATATAAATTTAGTGTTTAAACTGCGTTATGGATGTGATATGTATAGTGAATAAGTCAAACCAGTTCTGAACTATAAGTCTATAGCACTTCTCTTAAAGCGTACACCATCAACTGTTCGCTCTCACCGCTTGAAAGCTGTGAAATTATAACAAAAATAGCTGAATTCTTAGCCTTAGAGGAAATCAAAGTTTCTATAGAAGCATATTAACTATCTTATTAATGGAAAAAATTTGAAGTATTGGAATCACTTCTCTCTCGACCAACGAGCTACTATGTTTCACAGCCAGTTTCCTGAGTTGAAGATCTCTCTGTAGTCTATTGCAAACATTTATGAACGAAATTTTATCTCTTACAAAGGTGTGAATTGTATCAAGAGAGTGATTGACTTCAGTCTAATATTTTACAACAATAACTTAAATTATATTTATAACTAAATGCAGAGAGCTTAATAGAATAATATTAAGTTTGGTATAAATGCTGACGAAGCAGTGTTTACCTTCAACTCTTTCAACTAGAAGTTTCGGTATAAGAGACATAGTAATTATAGAAGCATATTATTAGAAAATAAAATAAAAAATGATAATTCTTGGTGGTGATATTAGCAAGGATACAGGTTTTGAAAATTATTTTCGGTTTATTAAGATCTTAGAGCAGCTGATTGAGTAGTATCCTGAATACGAGATTATACTATTCGTTGATAAACTTTATGTTCGTAAGACAAAAGAAACGAGGAAGAGTTATGAAAAACTTAGAATAGCACTTGTGTTCAACGTGCCTTACAGCCCATAGTTGAATGGAATCGAATTCTACTGGGGTCCTTACAAGAAACTGTTGCTATGCCACTTGATGCATGACCTACCTATCAATACAGCAAACTTTATTAAGTTCAAATTAGCTTAAAAGTGTGCTAAAGAAGGGACAGTGAATGTATATAAATTAGTTTTGTAGTTAAGTTAATGAATATATAAGTCACATTTAAAATTCTATAGAGGGAGCTGGATTCTCTTTATTTTCTTCTACTTCTTGCTTCCCTCCTACTAAGTTTCTTCTTTTGCTGCCAGCTCCAGCATCTATGTTCATTGACTCTGGCGGATAAATATTTGAATAAAGTCTCTTGCTAACTTGATACTTTGTATGCGACTTTCGCTCTCTGTGAAGCTTGCTCTATTCCTTCATCAAGAAGATACCAGTACCAGATTTTTCTAAAGAGTTAAGCTTGAAATCTTACTTGAAATATAAGGGTGTCTCTGCAGCTCTGATAGTCAGCTCTCACTTATCTTGATCCCTTAATTGTCCTTATCTTCTTAAGAGATGCTGTAACTTTTTCTTATGAGATTCTTGAATAATTTCTTTCAAGTAATCACCTTTAATTGTTGCAAGTATGCCAAAGAAATAGTTTCTTTCAGGCAGTTTATTTGACAACTGATTCTTAGTAGATAGGTACTGCGTAACCTCTGGGTCGTTCATAGCATTATCATATAAGTTAGTTACTCAAATTTATGGATAGATTGGAATCTCCGCAAACTTTACATCTTAAGTTTTCAATGCTTTCTTCTCTTCGCAGAGTATCGCACTAAGAAATGATATTTTAGTACCTTCCATCGTTGGCAGGAACAAACCGACTACTTTATAAAGATTAGCTACTAAGAGTTCATTACCTTGCTGTAGCAGGTAGCGGTGCAAATCCTCCTCGCTTCTAAATCTTTGAATCAATTCTAGTGCTTTGCACTCTTTTCATTTCATCATTCATTAACTCCATCTTGATTTCAGATCTAAGAAATGATATTCAAATTTAAGTTTATTGATTTTAATTATATACCTCTGAAAAACATAATATTTACATATGGACATCCTATAGGAGGTCAACTCCTAAGCAGGATATGGAGATAGTTTTGAGAACTGGTTTCAAACTTGAGAGATTGATATCAATATCTACTGTTATAGTTCCATATTTTTAAATTTAAATTGGTGCGTACTTAATTAGGAGCAGCTCCTAAATCGGTACGTACTATAATCAACTTATTATTGATAGTAAAAATGGTTACTTTCTCATCTATATTTAGAGCTGGACCGTCTCTTAGCGATAATATTTCTTCTCTAATACTCTAAAAACCTTCCTTGAAGCATTTAGGCTTGCAAAGCTCATATATTAGGTCCCAGTTATAGACGCAGTTTTATAATTTTATATTCAAATTTAAATATGAGCGCTAAAATTTTAAGAAAAACAGCAACACTTCCATCATACTAAATGAGACTTACCTTTGGGTGTAATAAAAAGTGTGATAACTGTGAGTTGAACTCTCTAAAGAACTACCAGGGCTATCACTTGAGGTCTCTGTTATTAAAATAGAAATTAATATAATAAAAAATATATGGCAAACAAGTGTGTTGGAGATAGAGAAGAGGAGAAAGTTAGAAATGAAATTTCAATATAAGCAGACGAAGTTGAAGTATATTTTTGTGAGAAGTGTGAAAGAGATTTCTTTCATAAATCTAGCTGGTATAAGCAATATGAAGGTACATATGGAAGCTAAGCTTACTGTATACTTAAAGCCTGATAAAATCTATGGAAAGTATGATTGCTTTGAGTGCCATAAGCAGTATGCTCATACAAGAGATTTAAGGATGCATCTTTTAAAAGCTCACAAGAAAGATTTAAAGATTGAAAAGTATGAAGATGAATTGAAGCTACTAATCAAAAGAAAAGCAAGAGAATGTTCGAAAATAATAGAACTCGAACAAGCTAGTGAATCAGTATATGTGAGGAAATCACGCAACCTACTAGCATATGAAATCACAAATATTATGATTTAAATTCAACATATTAAGATTCATGTTCTTGCCTAAATTGACCTAGAAACTTTACTTTAAAGCTACCTTATATTAGAAGTCTCTTTTGATAAGAAAGTTATCAATGATCATCAACATGCATACAAGGTGTATTTTTTCTACTATCTCTTAAGTGATGATAAATATTAATTGGAGTTTACAAATGAATATTAAGCGCTCACTCAAGCAAAGTTTAAAGAGAGTATATACTTAATCAAGCTAGATGCTGTTCTACTTGCTAAAGATCATGTTGCTTTTAGACTGCCACTATGAAATGACCCTCAGAGATTTAATTACTGATCAAAGGAATCATAAGTAGCTTGCTTTGTTATCAACTTAAACCTTACAAGGCATAAAAGAGCTTCACAAGTTAGGCTTTATTCATAGAGATTTGAAGCTTGAAAATATTATGAAACTTCTTAACTGTAAGACTAGCAATAATTGACTTCAACAAAGCATTAATGGTGGAAGTGTCAAGGCTTTGAAGTGTTCTTGAAATGCAGGCTATAATACAGAAAGAGAAGACTGGAGAGATGGAGACTTTCAATGGGATTTTGTGGGCAATGCCAGAAATAATAATAGAGTGCGATGTGCCTCGCAACAATCACTACTCTACAAGGTGCGAGAAGGATGCAAGGCAAAGAATAAAGCAATTTATAGATATAACAATAGTATCTTGAAATTGTTGGCAGAGTAAGTAATAATCAAGTTAAACCCACGATCAGACATATCAATTGAATAAATATAATATTGGTTGAGTAAAATAACATCAGACCTCTACCACATGATCCACAAATTTATTTTGAGTGATTAAATTAAATACATTTACTATTAAATTTAAATTAAAACTTATCAATAACTCCAACCCCTAACAAACTCCCTACAAATCAATGCACTTATAAATCTTATCAAGGGGTTTTGGGGTTTAGAGTGATCAATTGTTTCATGAGTTAGCAATTGTTTAGTGAATGAGCAATTGTTACATGAGTGAGTGAGCAATTGACTACAACACCCAAATAATTTTTCTAAATGGATCATTTTGAACATTAAGCAAGTTGATAAAATCATTTCTGTATCTAATGGAAATTTAACACACATATTTAAAATTTAATTTTTCATGAATTATAATAGATTTTCTTATAATTGTATATTTTGTTATCTTATCTAGATGAGAATAACGCTATAGTAAACTATGAGGATATTGACGATGCATTGAGAAAAATTCAATTATTAGTATCCAAAAATTTTACATAAATGAATTCATTTAAACCTTACATAAATAAGCAAATATTCACAATAAACATATTTATATGAATAATATTAATTTAATATTTGCCTATAAACTATCAAAGAATTTTGAAAGGATAATTTTATTATAATTTATTGAAGAGCTAAAGTTGCAAATATATATGTTAAATTATAAGAAAACTGTATTTATAAAAAAAAAGAAGTAATATTTAATTTATAGTAACAAGAATTTATGAATACTTATTTTAATATAAATTTACTATTAATATCAAAAATATTATTATATTTTGAATCTATAGAGCAACAAATTTTACAAAAAAATAAGTATAAATGAAGTTGAAATTTATATATATATAATAATAAAGAATATAAAATCATAAGAATGGTTAGCTTTTAATTTTATTTAATTTAATTCAATAAAATTATCTTTTACAATAAATATTTTTAAAAGAATGTAACGAAAATAAAAGAAGAGCAAAAAATTTTAAAGAAGACCTTTATCAGGGCAACAAATTTCGCCAAATCTAAATTAAAGCACAAACTAAATTGAAGAGCACAAAGGAAACCAGAATGAGGAAATTAAATCTTATGAGAAAGTTATCTAGGATAACTCATAGGTAAATGATAAACAACAACAGCATGTTTAGCAAGTTCAATAGTCTATAATCATTTAAGATGTGTATGAGAGGATTGGGATATTTCTTAACGGTAAAAAGCTTAAAATTAAATAATTTAATATGTTATATAAATTATATAAAAAAAAGATTTGTGGCAATAAAAAGAGTTCAATTATATAAAATCTTAGTTTTAATATAAAATTTTAAGTATAAACTTTAAAATTATTTAGAAAGGAATCATTAATAATTATTGATATCATTATCAAGTCAAGTAAAAGTATCTATAAATAGAGATAATTTAAATTTTTTCATTGTTTTATTTAATATTTCATACTTAATTAAGGTAAATTATTCTTCAAATATATATAACATTTGAAATTAAATAATTATTCAATCATTTTTTCTTTTTAAAATAAACCAAGATTATTCTGAAAATTGGGTAATGGCTCCCTGGGGGCCGCTATGATGTTTTCTCTCATTCTTATAAAATGTCCTAAAAATGATTAAAACCTCGAAGTAACATGTTCTCACGCATTCTATACGATTTTTAATAAAACTATTTTTCCTTACGAATAGTTTTTGAGATGTGACAGATTGCTGTTTTAGTCTGACCAGTAATTGCTGTTTTTTACTCAAATCTTGTAATCCCCATCTTAATATTGCTTCATTTTTGACTCAAAAGGTAAGAATGCATAGGAATTTCTCTAATCTATTAACAATTTGCTCTTAAAATTTGGCTCATTAACAATTTGCTTAGGGGATACCAATTTTAGAGTATAAAAAATACGTAAACAAAATATATAAGGAAATAAGATTTAGATACCAATAGACTATAAGTTAATAAGAATAGTTTTTAACATATTAACAATTATTATTTAAAAATGTTTTAATAAAAGATGTATAGATTTATTAGGTCTAAAATGACTTTTCCAAGGAATCTAGAGCAACCCAAATCATAGTAAATTTAATATTAACCTCAATAAAAAATTAGATTTTAAATAAAATTTACTATATATCTTTTTAAATTGTAAGTAAAATATATTTTTTAAAATTCACTTATTTTTATTACTGTCATAATTATTTACCGTTATAAAGTTTTTAATACAATAGTTGAGGTATAAAGATATATTTTTAAACTTTAATAAAAAGCTGTTTAAACTTTATAACGGTTAATAATTTATTTAAGTAATGAAAAATAGTTAAATTACAAATATATTTTACATAAAATTTAAAGAGATAAATAGTAAATTTTATTTAAAATCTAATTTTTTGATGAGGTCAATATGAAATTTACTTTTACTTCAAAAAGTCATTTTAGACCTAATTAATGCTTGAGTTCATTTTACTTTGAGGTTTTAATAAATTTTAGGACATTTTATAAGAATGAGAAAAATTTTTTTAGCGGTCTCCCATGGGGTTTTTACCTTAAAAATTGATTTTAATAAAATAATTAAATATAATTAAAATCGATTTTTTTATTGAGATTCTTTTTTTTTAATTTATTTGAAACTTGATTATAAATTTAAGCTTAAAACTTTGAAAGGAGTTGAGGGAAATTGCAACTTAAGAATTTTAAAATCAACACTGAATTTCAAATTTGACTATTACTTTGTTTCGTTATATAAATGTATTTATTTTCAAGAGCAGTCATTTTTTTAATTCCCTTATTTAAATTAAATAAAAATTTTTATAACGTATAAATATTGCTAAATTAAGCTTAAGTTGTATGTAATCTAATTTACCAAATTCATCTTATTATATTGAAAAAATAAGTATATATAATATTATTTATATAAAGTATAAATATTAAAATGAATAGTGATCATATTCATAAATCTTATGATAAGCAACTATAATTTAAATATAATCAAAAATATAAATAGTATATAGTTCATTAATACTAAAGTAAATTTTAGGTTGTAAAATCTTTAGATTAATTATATTTATTTTCCCCTAATTATTAAGAAATCATTAATAATTGTTTTGCTTATTTATTTCGCCGACTGCTAAGATAAAGAAAGCTGAAGAATCTTAATATTGTGTTATAATAAAATTTTTTAAGTTTTATGAGTTAAATATTTTTCACATTGTTGAGAAAACTGAAATTTTAATTATTTTGTTGCAGAGATTCTAGGCAATGAGGGGAAAGAGATAAGAATTGAACAGGATTTTCTTGTTATTCCAAACAAATTCCCGAATACTGTTTCCTATGTAAGTACTCTCTAGACTTTTCTTCATAACGAACACTCAATCAGCCAAGCTATAGAAAGACCTTTGAAAACTGTCGACTTAAATTAATTATAAATATATTACCAAAAATTTATTATGTAACTTTGAGTTTGATAATACAGTTACTTCAGCTATTTAAAAACAATATTTAATTTTTAAAAATTTTAATTTTTTGCAGGCTTATCCTTTAATTGAGTAAAACTGATAGAGCTAAAATAGAAATAAATTGTGGAAATTGAAAAATAAAAAAATAATTCAAATCGTAAATATATATATAACTGCCATTAATTACAGGGGTCTATAGATCAAATTTGATTCATGCTAGTTACCGTTATGTTTTTAAGTGTTCCGACTATTGGAACCACCGATTTGATGTGACTGAGATGAGCAGAAAAGTTTTTGACACATTTGACACCAGAAATTGTAAATTCTTACATGTATTAAAGAGGAATTTGACACTTATTACACATTTGACACCGATTAAATCCTGTTAAATCTTTTTTAAGAAAGTGATTAATAATGATCAGTAAATCAATATATTATCTTAATAATTAAAGTTGCGTCAATGGAGAGCATAGCCAATGCTCTATCGCAGTATTCTTTGAGAGGCGCGGGGTGGCTTAATTGCACATTGACTGGTCTGGTTTCCTCTGCATATCTCTAGCTACCGTAGTCTTTCGAAAGGATACTGCCTCCTCCGGTAGTATCTGTGGCGTACAGTGCTTGTTTCAACACCGACTTTGAAAATGCTTTATATTGAGAGATGTGACTCTTAAGGATAACAGACCGGATATACAGTTGGCGGTAAGACTTGTAGGAGTATACTTTCGAAAGACTACTGTTGCTAGTGATTCGCAGAGGAAACCAGACCAGTTAATGTGCAATAGAGCCACCCAGTTCCTCTTAAAATATACTGCGATAGAGCATTCAAAACCCCAAAACCACTTAATGAGGTTTATAAGTGCTTTGATTTGTAGGGTATAATTGGGATCTTATTGAGGTTTGTAGAGAAATCGGAGGTTTTATATGAATTTAATGAATATTTAATGAGTTTTAGTGTACTTAATTCAAAAAGCTTTTATCTGCTTATCTTTATGATACCTCTTGAATTTAGCAGTCTATAGTTGTTCTAGTATATCATCCAACGATTATCTTGGATATTCTTGAACTTTTATGATGACCATCTCAACTCTCTTCTTAATTTCATTGCATATTAAATCTTATTTAATATGTTTAGCATATAAACTTATTGATTATTTCTCATGTTTTGTTCCAAAGTATTTTATACTTTCCATATCGCACTCTAAGATAATTGCAGCTAGCTCCCATATATCCCATTATACTGAGCTATTTGTCCATTTCTCTCTAATTGGGAAGTATCCTGGAGTGCCTTAAACCTTAGGTAAAGTATCTCTTGTCTTATTGCTCTGTTGAAATCTATGACAACTACTTCTAAAGGCAGAGATTTTAGCATTACATTTTCTGGCTTCAAATCTCAATGAACATAACATACCCTAGATCATGGAGCTCTTTTAACCCCTTAGTCATTTCTGTGAGTATCTTATTCAAATCATCAGTATATCTATCATGATAGAGATAATCTCTTAGAGTCATTTCAAACTTCTTAAGTCTTAATGCAATAAAACATGATCAAGTATAACTCCATCGAGCTTAGCTAAGTTCTTGCATTATCTTTTTTTGCCTCTCTATTACTATGTATTCATTTGCAAACTCATTTTAATATTGATCGTTCTTAATGAGATACTAGAATGGATATACCTTGTAAGCGAATTTATTAACAACTATAAGTTTTACCTTGTTTGGCAAGTCAATATTCAAATAGTTCTTTTACAGCTGCTTATGTCAACTGCATTTATGCAGGTATATACATTGCTCTATCTTATAAGCATGCTATATACATACCATTTGCTGGTTGGTTCATAGACTTCAATCGCTTCTATCTCTTAAGTCTCTCCTACTGATCTTTTTATGATTCAAGAGAGTTATATTTTCTTTTAGCAGGTACAAGTTTTTAAGTCTCCTCACCTTTAATTATAGATTCGCTTAAATGATGCTTTTGCATATGCTTTTTTACTTTGGCTGAGTGAGTATAAGACTTCATGCATGTTTTGCACTAATATCTACCATATACTTTTTCATGCTCAAAGTAGATCTTAGCTCTCCCAGAGTGTGCCTCATTGATAAACCGTTTATAGTAAAATAAGAGAGATTGTTAATTTGAAAAGAGATTTTAGAGTAGACTTAGTCATAGCTTGCTGTAAGTTGTTGTCTTATTATCAACATTAACTGTATTTCAATCATCACAAACCACTTTTTTCTTTATTTATCAAAGTCTCAGAAATATTCGCGTTTAGAAGTTTTTCTTTTAAGCATCTCTAAGAACCACTTTAAAGTTGCTGCTGCTAAAAGCTCAGCTACAGCTAGGTTTAACACTGCCATGGCCAGGATCCTTAGAGATAAGGAGTCTCCATTTTAATTGCTAGAATACTAATGTTTTTAAAAAGTTAATAAAATTAAATCACTTAAATTAAAATATTTAAAGTTTTAATGTTTGAAACTTTTAAACATACTAATAGGTTTAATTTTTAGAAAAATTATAATATAGATGTCTTAATTAATTTTAGGATTAAATCATTAACTAAGACTTTGAGTGATTTAATTTTATTAACTTTTTAAAAACATTAGTATTCTAGCAATTAAAATGGAGACTCCTTATCTCTAAGGATCCTGGCCATGGCAGTGTTAAACCTAGCTGTAGCTGAGCTTTTAGCAGCAGCAACTTTAAAGTGGTTCTTAGAGATGCTTAAAAGAAAAACTTCTAAACGCGAATATTTCTGAGACTTTGATAAATAAAGAAAAAAGTGGTTTGTGATGATTGAAATACAGTTAATGTTGATAATAAGACAACAACTTACAGCAAGCTATGACTAAGTCTACTCTAAAATCTCTTTTCAAATTAACAATCTCTCTTATTTTACTATAAATTCTTTATGCCTCTTCTAGATGGACTCAGTTGAGAAGAAATGTTAGTAGTATTTACATTAAAATGTTTAGTTTTTTCTATTTATTGCTGTTCCTTATCTTCCTCAACCAATTCAACTTATGACTAAACTCCCATCTTTGCACACTACTTCTTGTTTTAAACTTAAATTTTAAAGACCTCAGCTTCAAACTCTAGAGCTCTTTGCTCAATTTTCTTTTCAATATAAATTACTTCTGGTTTTTTTAAGAAGCCAGAATTGAGCAATGATTAACCTGTTCCAATAGAAACTGCCTTACGATTTAAGTTAGCCGCCATGTTTAAATTCTAATCTCATTTACAACTATTAAAGAGTATTTACTTCCCTAAATAAAGTATAGTTAAGCAGGAGTTTACCCTACAGCAATAATGGTTGATTTTGAAGTGTTAGACATCATATTTAAACTAAGTATTTAAATATAAATTTTCTAATTTCTTGCATTTTCTTTTTAATATCGGTACCAACTTCGAAAAAATTCATGTTAGTACTGGTACCAATTAGGTTTTGAACCATTTAGGAATTTTTCCATTAAAACCTCATTAGATTATAACTAGGTACTAATTAAGTTTTGGTACTATTAAATTGGTACCTATTAAAATTAAACGGAATTAGTACCAGTACAAATTAAATTAAAAAAAATTAGTACTAATTTAAAGGAACTAAATTGATAAAAATGAAGATCAATCTCTGAAGTTTTTTACAGCTTCTGAAAACTTTCTCCACATATCTTTGAAGAGTTGACCTCCTATAAGATGCCCATATTTAATAGTAAGATTTCAAACAATTGGATCCTGAAGTCTATAAATTATAATTTGAAATTAATTAAAAGTAAGAGGAACAAAGTTGGAATCACTCAATGATCAAATGAAAAGGATTAAAGCTCCAGAAATGATCTCAAGATTCACAAATAAAGAAGATCTCTATCGATACCTAACTTTACATTGTAAGATAACTAGATGAATATTAACATTTTATACTTTCCTTCTAAAGATGGAAGGTACCAAATTTTCATTCTTGAAAGCAATACTTTGTGAGGAGAAGGAAGCTTTTAAAAATAAAGAGATTAAACTAATTGAAATTTCAAACTACCCTGAGATTTCAGTCACTAATCTTTATGAGGATGCCATGTAAGATGAGGAAGTGGTAGTTTACCTTCCTACCAAGAAACAACTCTCTAATAAACTACCAGAGAGGAACTTCTTCTTTGGTGTTCTTGGTACAATAAAAGAGGAGTATCTCAGAGAAATAATTGAAGAAGCTCATAAGAAACGATATTCTACGATATTCTATCTCTCCTGAAGACTAGAAGAAGCAAAGGCATTCTAATATGCTCAACTTGGGTAGGAACTTAAGAAGCATCCTTATCTTTCAAGTAAGCTTTGACATATAACTTTGTAGGAAAATCTTGCACTGTGATATATTCTAATGAAAGAGCATGCTAAGGTTCATAGAGATAGAAAACAGCAGACAGGTCATTAAGTTAGCAAGACACTTTATCATGAAATATAAAAGCCAGAAGATATTAATATTGATGCAGGAGATGGAAGTAAGAGAAGAAACTTAGAGCCTGTCAAGCCTTAAGAAAAAGAAAAGAAAGAGAAGCCTAATCCCTTTAAGGGCCCATTTAATATGTGAACTATTTCATTCATTTAAGTCTAAAACTTATTAATAAACATTCATTCTCCCTTTCCTTCCACAAATCGTAGTCTTATCTTTATTCACTCCTACTGTATCTATTATTAAATCATGAATTGGATGATACAACAGTAACTTCTTGTAGCAGGTCTTGATTTAACTCCAGTAGAGTTCTATTCCATTAAATTATGGGTTATAAGGAACGTTGTATACAGGAAATATGTTTAACTCTTCATAAGCTTTCTTAGACTCTTAGTCTTATGAACTGATAAGTTATCAACAAAAAAGATGATCTCTTGATTATTGTATTTATCTCTTAGCTTATGCAAGAACTCAATATATTACTTTCGCTTAATAGAGCGAGGATGAATGACATAACTTTCTAAGCCTGAATCTTCGCTAATACCAGCTAAAATTCTATGGGTGGCAACTTTCACTTTTTAGTCATAAACTTCTTTATTATCATACTTCTTGTACCAGGACTTATTAATAAATGTGTTGAAGGTAAACACAGCTTCATCTGCATGAATGAACTTGATGTTATTATTAATAGCTCTCTGCATTTAATCATATATATAGAATAAATTATTACTATAAAATGGCACTGTAAAATCTATCTCTCTCTTCACTCTGTTGACAGTCTTGAAAGTTATACCATTTCTTCTATAAATATTAGCTATAGTCTAAGACGAGATACGCTTGTGAGGAAACTTGCGATGAAACATTACAGCTCGTTAGTCCATTGGAAAGTGCGCCGAGTACTTAAGCGTCTTAGAATCACAGAGGTAGTCAACATGGGTCTGAGAGAACTTTTATTTTCTTGCTGGATTTTTTCAAAGTACCAGAACTAAAATGCTAAACAGCTAGCAGGCAGTGATACTTAACAGTTGAGGCACTCTTGTGTAAGATCTTAACTAAAGCTGCATAATTTACCACTGGCTTACCTAAGTCTATATTAATACTCGTACCATACCTAAGCTTAAGCAATAAATCTAAATATTCCTCATCATAAATAGACAATAAATTTCGGTAATTTCTATTTCTCATTTTGCAAATTGGCCTAATTTCTCTACTAACCCCAATAAGACCCTAACTATACCCTAAAAATCAAAGCACTTATAAACCTCACTTAGGGCTATTGGGGTTTTGATTTGCTCTGCTCTCCATTGAAGCAACTTTAATTATTAAGAGCATATATTGATTTACTGATCATTCAAAACCCTCAAAACCCCTTAATGAGGTTTATAAGTGCTTTGATTTGTAGGAAAAGGGGTTGGGGTTATTAATAGGTTTTAATGCGAAATTTATAGTAAATGTATTTAATTTAATCACTCAAAATGCACTTTAGGATCATATGGTAGAGGTCTGAAGTTTATCTTACTTAACCACAACTCTATCTGCTTTATTGATATGTCTGATCTTGAGTTTGGTTTAATTATTATTGACTCTGCCATTTGTTTCATTGATTGAGATACTCTTGTTTTGTCAATCAATTGCTTTATTCTTTGCCTTGCATCCTTCTAGCACCTTGTAGAGTAGTGATTGTTGCGAGTCATATCGCACTCTTTTATTATTATTGCTGCTAAAGCCCACTAATCCCATTAAAAGTCTCCATATCTCCAGTTTTCTCTTTCTGGATAATAGCCTGCATTTCAAGGACACTTCCAAGCCTTGACACTTCCACCATTAATGCTCTGTTGAAGTCAATTATTGCTAGTCTTACAGTTAAGAAGTTCAACATTATATTCTCAGGCTTGAGATCTCTGTGAACACTTGCATAGCTTAGGTTGATATTAATGCAAGCTATCTATGATTTCTTTAATCAATTATGAAATCTCTGAGTGTCATTTCAAAGAGTGGTAGTCTGAAAGCTGCATGATCTTTGGCTAGGAGAACAGCATCTAGCTTTATTAAGTATTTGCACTCTTTAAACTTAGCCTGAGGGAGTACTTAATATTAATTAGTAAACTCCATTTAATATTTATCATCACTAAGGAGACAGCTTAAAGGATATACCTTGTTAGAATAATGATGATCCTTAATAACTTTTTTGTCATAGGAGTCCTCTAGAATTAGGTAGCTTTAGATAGAAGTATCTAAATCAATATATGCAAGTACTAGAATTTTCTTGTATTTTATTTTAATAATGATTTTAGTGTCCTCTGATGCTAAGAGGTTGCGCGCAATCCTCACATGCTCTGATTCGCTTGCTTGTTAAAGCTCAGCAACTTAAAGAGGCCCCCTTGCTTTTCTTTTGTTGAGCAAAGTGTCTTAATCTTCAACTTCTATTTCTTTCTTGTGGGCTTTTAAAATATGCTTCTTTAAGTCTCTTGTATGAGAGTACTGCTTATGGCAATCAAAGCAATCATACTTTCCATCAACTTTGTCATGTTTTAAGAATACAGTAGGCTTAGCTTCCTTATAAACCTTCATATGCCTGTACCAGCTAGATTTATGAGCGAAGTCTCTTTCACACTTCTCACAAAAATATACTTCAACTTCCTCTGCCTGTATTGGAATTTCATTTCTAAATTTCTCCTCCTCTCTGTCTCCCACATACTTGTTTGCCATTTATTTTATATTATTAATTTCTATTTTAATTACAGAGTCCTTAAGTGATGGCTCTGGTAGTTCTTTATCAGACTTTATCTCGCAGCAGTGCTGTTGTTTTACTTAAAATGTTAGCGCACATATTTAAATTTGAATTTAAAATTATAAAACTGCCTCTATAACTGAGAGCTTATATGATAGGTTTGCGGGCATACAAGTTTCAAGGAAAGTTTTTTAGAGTATTAGAGGAGAAAAATGAGCACTAAGAGACGAACCAGCTCTAAATATGGGTGAGAAAGTAACCATTATTTGTATCAATAATAAGTTAATTACAGCACGTACCGATTTAGGAGTTGCTCCTAATTAAGTACGTACCAATTTAAATTTAAAAATATGGAACTATAACAGTAGAAATTGATATCAATCTCTCAAGTTTGAAACCAGTTCTCAAAACCTTCTCCATATCCTTCTTAGAGGTTGACCTCCTATAGGATGCCCATATTTAATAGTAAGTTTTACAGAGGTATATAATTGAAATCAATAAACTTAAATTTGAATATCATTTCTTAGATCTGTAAACAAGATGGAGTCAATGAATGATGTAATGAAAAGAGTGCAAGCACAAGAATTGATTCAAAGATTTAGAAGCAAGGAGGATTTGCACCGCTACCTGGTGCAGCAAGGTAATGAACTCATAGTAACTCATCTTGATTATGTAGTTGGTTTGTTCTTGCCAACGATGGAAGGTAAGGTAAAATTTTTGAATAAAATAAAGAATTTAAAATAAATTAATGAATATTTCAATCTTGATTAGTGAGTTCATTTCCTATCGAAACGAATTCTTCGCAGGCATTGTTATCTCTCGCAAATACTTCACAATAATATTCGTTTGGCATTAAAGTTTTAATTATATCTTTTATTTATCTTGGTTTCTCTGAGTTTTTACCCGGTATTGATTTGATAATATCAGTTGCAGTGAAGGGCTATATTCCCTCAGGAGGTGTTCCTTTTAGTCCTACTAAACAAATTTCCTTGTTATGTCTTAAGTGAAAACCCATTCTATTCTTGTATTCAGATTTTTTCCCTTCCTTGATCCAAACAACTGAATCCACAACCCTATTATAAAAATTAAGTAAATGTTAAGAAAGTTTTACCTATATCCTTTTGC
Source organism: Oxytricha trifallax (assembly GCA_000711775.1). Taxonomy (NCBI): domain Eukaryota; phylum Ciliophora; class Spirotrichea; order Sporadotrichida; family Oxytrichidae; genus Oxytricha; species Oxytricha trifallax. The sequence continues at coordinate 1,761 of ARYC01019168.1, read as the reverse complement.
TAACATAAATGCAGTTGCATCAATTAGTTTTTAAGCCACAGTCCACATGAATAAGTAGCCGTTATCTTATAGATGTTCTATTTCTAGATTATATAAGTTTTGAATACTTTAATTTTGATAATTTAAAAATCTTTTGCCATCTTTAGTTGAGAAATCAATTCCCCAAGGATAGTCACATTCTAAGGCCCAAAATCTTTTCCCTCTTAATTGTAATTGAATATCCCTAATAGCTTTTAATGCATTCTTCTCAAAAACATCTACGTTAATTTTTATTGGTGGGGTCTTGATATTTAAATTCTTTATAGATGAATCTGCTTTTTTTTTCTTTCATTGATGCTACAAATTGCTTATGAATGTAATTTTATAATTCATTTTATCTATTTCTTTCTTATTAAATAATTTTGAAGTCAACTATGGTGCTGTTAATTAGTTTCGAATTTAAATTACTTTGGTTTATTATAAGATCTTCATTAAAAGTTTTGTAATAGTTTTCGAAAGTTTAGATTAGAAATAGAAGTGTTTTTTATTGAAATTCATTCATCAAGTATTGCTAAGTTGGTAAATCGTTTAAGTATTTCAATTAAATTTCTTTAATTTTATTTTGTATGTTATTGTCTGTAAATTCAATAGATTAAATTTCTTGCTTTGCTGACTTTTTAATATAGTTGTACTTCTTAACATCTTTTTGATATAAATTAGTGTATTGTGTAATTATACTTTTTGCTTTTTATGATTCACTTATTATTTTTGAATAGTTAATTAGGTGATTGATAATTTGTTTTTAAATCAAAATTGTTTATTAAAGTTGATTATTGCTAAGATTGTCACTATTACAAATGCTTTTAGTTAATTAGACTTCACTCTATTCCATGAACTACTGAATTGTTAATTTTTAGTTTTTTAATTCTTAATATTCTATATCATCTACATTCTACTCTTCCATTTCATTGTCAAATTCTGAGTTATTTTATATTGTGTTAACTTATTTCTAAGTATTTTTTGGTTTGTAAACACCTTTAGTCCTAATTGTTCTTTTTTCGAGTTTTTGGCATTTCCTTTAAGTGTCTAACATGTCCCTTTTCAATTAAAGCTAAAAGTTTTAATGAATCCCCTTTGCCTTTAAGATTTTGTAGTGGCATCCGATTATATGCTGCTTAATTTTTCTTCCGCAAATATCATTATCCTAAGCTTTCACGTTTATGCAATAAATACATCTGTATAAAATTCTTCCACAAGGTACTAAATTGTGATCTCCAGCTGGTATTATTAACTAGTTTTTAATTCTCCCCATTAAAGTTCAATAAAAGAAAATGCAAGTTCAATTATTGATTTGATTGATTTAATTTATTATAAACCTATAGACTATTTCGTTATTTAAAGGCAAACCAAAATATAGAGCAAATGTTTAGTTTATTTTAATTTTTTATAAGAGACTAAATGAAATTTTTGATAGTAATAGAAAAATTTTACTTAATATTTTACTTACTTTTAATTATTGTATTGTTATAAGTTTGTTATTAGAAATAATCAATTTTATAAATTTTACTTACTTTATCCTTTCATCCAAAGATTAATTTTTTAGTTAGTTAGTTTTAAACATAATAAATATTAACCGAACTTAATACTTTATTATAAGTAAATTATACTTCATTATATGAATTGATATATAATTAAACTGGAATCTATGGTTAATTTAAGAAGTCATCAACAAAAATATAAACTCATAGACCAAAGAATGAACAAAAAATTTCAAACTATCTA
>ARYC01019167.1:0-16169 GCA_000711775.1 Oxytricha trifallax | reverse complement strand
GGTAAGACTTGTAGGAGTATACTTTCGAAAGACTACTGTTGCTAGTGATTCGCAGAGGAAACCAGACCAGTTAATGTGCAATAGAGCCACCCAGTTCCTCTTAAAATATACTGCGATAGAGCATTCAAAACCCCAAAACCACTTAATGAGGTTTATAAGTGCTTTGATTTGTAGGGTATAATTGGGATCTTATTGAGGTTTGTAGAGAAATCGGAGGTTTTATATGAATTTAATGAATATTTAATGAGTTTTAGTGTACTTAATTCAAAAAGCTTTTATCTGCTTATCTTTATGATACCTCTTGAATTTAGCAGTCTATAGTTGTTCTAGTATATCATCCAACGATTATCTTGGATATTCTTGAACTTTTATGATGACCATCTCAACTCTCTTCTTAATTTCATTGCATATTAAATCTTATTTAATATGTTTAGCATATAAACTTATTGATTATTTCTCATGTTTTGTTCCAAAGTATTTTATACTTTCCATATCGCACTCTAAGATAATTGCAGCTAGCTCCCATATATCCCATTATACTGAGCTATTTGTCCATTTCTCTCTAATTGGGAAGTATCCTGGAGTGCCTTAAACCTTAGGTAAAGTATCTCTTGTCTTATTGCTCTGTTGAAATCTATGACAACTACTTCTAAAGGCAGAGATTTTAGCATTACATTTTCTGGCTTCAAATCTCAATGAACATAACATACCCTAGATCATGGAGCTCTTTTAACCCCTTAGTCATTTCTGTGAGTATCTTATTCAAATCATCAGTATATCTATCATGATAGAGATAATCTCTTAGAGTCATTTCAAACTTCTTAAGTCTTAATGCAATAAAACATGATCAAGTATAACTCCATCGAGCTTAGCTAAGTTCTTGCATTATCTTTTTTTGCCTCTCTATTACTATGTATTCATTTGCAAACTCATTTTAATATTGATCGTTCTTAATGAGATACTAGAATGGATATACCTTGTAAGCGAATTTATTAACAACTATAAGTTTTACCTTGTTTGGCAAGTCAATATTCAAATAGTTCTTTTACAGCTGCTTATGTCAACTGCATTTATGCAGGTATATACATTGCTCTATCTTATAAGCATGCTATATACATACCATTTGCTGGTTGGTTCATAGACTTCAATCGCTTCTATCTCTTAAGTCTCTCCTACTGATCTTTTTATGATTCAAGAGAGTTATATTTTCTTTTAGCAGGTACAAGTTTTTAAGTCTCCTCACCTTTAATTATAGATTCGCTTAAATGATGCTTTTGCATATGCTTTTTTACTTTGGCTGAGTGAGTATAAGACTTCATGCATGTTTTGCACTAATATCTACCATATACTTTTCATGCTCAAAGTAGATCTTAGCTCTCCCAGAGTGTGCCTCATTGATAAACCGTTTATAGTAAAATAAGAGAGATTGTTAATTTGAAAAGAGATTTTAGAGTAGACTTAGTCATAGCTTGCTGTAAGTTGTTGTCTTATTATCAACATTAACTGTATTTCAATCATCACAAACCACTTTTTTCTTTATTTATCAAAGTCTCAGAAATATTCGCGTTTAGAAGTTTTTCTTTTAAGCATCTCTAAGAACCACTTTAAAGTTGCTGCTGCTAAAAGCTCAGCTACAGCTAGGTTTAACACTGCCATGGCCAGGATCCTTAGAGATAAGGAGTCTCCATTTTAATTGCTAGAATACTAATGTTTTTAAAAAGTTAATAAAATTAAATCACTTAAATTAAAATATTTAAAGTTTTAATGTTTGAAACTTTTAAACATACTAATAGGTTTAATTTTTAGAAAAATTATAATATAGATGTCTTAATTAATTTTAGGATTAAATCATTAACTAAGACTTTGAGTGATTTAATTTTATTAACTTTTTAAAAACATTAGTATTCTAGCAATTAAAATGGAGACTCCTTATCTCTAAGGATCCTGGCCATGGCAGTGTTAAACCTAGCTGTAGCTGAGCTTTTAGCAGCAGCAACTTTAAAGTGGTTCTTAGAGATGCTTAAAAGAAAAACTTCTAAACGCGAATATTTCTGAGACTTTGATAAATAAAGAAAAAAGTGGTTTGTGATGATTGAAATACAGTTAATGTTGATAATAAGACAACAACTTACAGCAAGCTATGACTAAGTCTACTCTAAAATCTCTTTTCAAATTAACAATCTCTCTTATTTTACTATAAATTCTTTATGCCTCTTCTAGATGGACTCAGTTGAGAAGAAATGTTAGTAGTATTTACATTAAAATGTTTAGTTTTTTCTATTTATTGCTGTTCCTTATCTTCCTCAACCAATTCAACTTATGACTAAACTCCCATCTTTGCACACTACTTCTTGTTTTAAACTTAAATTTTAAAGACCTCAGCTTCAAACTCTAGAGCTCTTTGCTCAATTTTCTTTTCAATATAAATTACTTCTGGTTTTTTTAAGAAGCCAGAATTGAGCAATGATTAACCTGTTCCAATAGAAACTGCCTTACGATTTAAGTTAGCCGCCATGTTTAAATTCTAATCTCATTTACAACTATTAAAGAGTATTTACTTCCCTAAATAAAGTATAGTTAAGCAGGAGTTTACCCTACAGCAATAATGGTTGATTTTGAAGTGTTAGACATCATATTTAAACTAAGTATTTAAATATAAATTTTCTAATTTCTTGCATTTTCTTTTTAATATCGGTACCAACTTCGAAAAAATTCATGTTAGTACTGGTACCAATTAGGTTTTGAACCATTTAGGAATTTTTCCATTAAAACCTCATTAGATTATAACTAGGTACTAATTAAGTTTTGGTACTATTAAATTGGTACCTATTAAAATTAAACGGAATTAGTACCAGTACAAATTAAATTAAAAAAAATTAGTACTAATTTAAAGGAACTAAATTGATAAAAATGAAGATCAATCTCTGAAGTTTTTTACAGCTTCTGAAAACTTTCTCCACATATCTTTGAAGAGTTGACCTCCTATAAGATGCCCATATTTAATAGTAAGATTTCAAACAATTGGATCCTGAAGTCTATAAATTATAATTTGAAATTAATTAAAAGTAAGAGGAACAAAGTTGGAATCACTCAATGATCAAATGAAAAGGATTAAAGCTCCAGAAATGATCTCAAGATTCACAAATAAAGAAGATCTCTATCGATACCTAACTTTACATTGTAAGATAACTAGATGAATATTAACATTTTATACTTTCCTTCTAAAGATGGAAGGTACCAAATTTTCATTCTTGAAAGCAATACTTTGTGAGGAGAAGGAAGCTTTTAAAAATAAAGAGATTAAACTAATTGAAATTTCAAACTACCCTGAGATTTCAGTCACTAATCTTTATGAGGATGCCATGTAAGATGAGGAAGTGGTAGTTTACCTTCCTACCAAGAAGCAATTCTCTAATAAACTACCAGAGAGGAACTTCTTCTTTGGTGTTCTTGGTACAATAAAAGAGGAGTATCTCAGAGAAATAATTGAAGAAGCTCATAAGAAACGATATTCTACGATATTCTATCTCTCCTGAAGACTAGAAGAAGCAAAGGCATTCTAATATGCTCAACTTGGGTAGGAACTTAAGAAGCATCCTTATCTTTCAAGTAAGCTTTGACATATAACTTTGTAGGAAAATCTTGCACTGTGATATATTCTAATGAAAGAGCATGCTAAGGTTCATAGAGATAGAAAACAGCAGACAGGTCATTAAGTTAGCAAGACACTTTATCATGAAATATAAAAGCCAGAAGATATTAATATTGATGCAGGAGATGGAAGTAAGAGAAGAAACTTAGAGCCTGTCAAGCCTTAAGAAAAAGAAAAGAAAGAGAAGCCTAATCCCTTTAAGGGCCCATTTAATATGTGAACTATTTCATTCATTTAAGTCTAAAACTTATTAATAAACATTCATTCTCCCTTTCCTTCCACAAATCGTAGTCTTATCTTTATTCACTCCTACTGTATCTATTATTAAATCATGAATTGGATGATACAACAGTAACTTCTTGTAGCAGGTCTTGATTTAACTCCAGTAGAGTTCTATTCCATTAAATTATGGGTTATAAGGAACGTTGTATACAGGAAATATGTTTAACTCTTCATAAGCTTTCTTAGACTCTTAGTCTTATGAACTGATAAGTTATCAACAAAAAAGATGATCTCTTGATTATTGTATTTATCTCTTAGCTTATGCAAGAACTCAATATATTACTTTCGCTTAATAGAGCGAGGATGAATGACATAACTTTCTAAGCCTGAATCTTCGCTAATACCAGCTAAAATTCTATGGGTGGCAACTTTCACTTTTTAGTCATAAACTTCTTTATTATCATACTTCTTGTACCAGGACTTATTAATAAATGTGTTGAAGGTAAACACAGCTTCATCTGCATGAATGAACTTGATGTTATTATTAATAGCTCTCTGCATTTAATCATATATATAGAATAAATTATTACTATAAAATGGCACTGTAAAATCTATCTCTCTCTTCACTCTGTTGACAGTCTTGAAAGTTATACCATTTCTTCTATAAATATTAGCTATAGTCTAAGACGAGATACGCTTGTGAGGAAACTTGCGATGAAACATTACAGCTCGTTAGTCCATTGGAAAGTGCGCCGAGTACTTAAGCGTCTTAGAATCACAGAGGTAGTCAACATGGGTCTGAGAGAACTTTTATTTTCTTGCTGGATTTTTTCAAAGTACCAGAACTAAAATGCTAAACAGCTAGCAGGCAGTGATACTTAACAGTTGAGGCACTCTTGTGTAAGATCTTAACTAAAGCTGCATAATTTACCACTGGCTTACCTAAGTCTATATTAATACTCGTACCATACCTAAGCTTAAGCAATAAATCTAAATATTCCTCATCATAAATAGACAATAAATTTCGGTAATTTCTATTTCTCATTTTGCAAATTGGCCTAATTTCTCTACTAACCCCAATAAGACCCTAACTATACCCTAAAAATCAAAGCACTTATAAACCTCACTTAGGGCTATTGGGGTTTTGATTTGCTCTGCTCTCCATTGAAGCAACTTTAATTATTAAGAGCATATATTGATTTACTGATCATTCAAAACCCTCAAAACCCCTTAATGAGGTTTATAAGTGCTTTGATTTGTAGGAAAAGGGGTTGGGGTTATTAATAGGTTTTAATGCGAAATTTATAGTAAATGTATTTAATTTAATCACTCAAAATGCACTTTAGGATCATATGGTAGAGGTCTGAAGTTTATCTTACTTAACCACAACTCTATCTGCTTTATTGATATGTCTGATCTTGAGTTTGGTTTAATTATTATTGACTCTGCCATTTGTTTCATTGATTGAGATACTCTTGTTTTGTCAATCAATTGCTTTATTCTTTGCCTTGCATCCTTCTAGCACCTTGTAGAGTAGTGATTGTTGCGAGTCATATCGCACTCTTTTATTATTATTGCTGCTAAAGCCCACTAATCCCATTAAAAGTCTCCATATCTCCAGTTTTCTCTTTCTGGATAATAGCCTGCATTTCAAGGACACTTCCAAGCCTTGACACTTCCACCATTAATGCTCTGTTGAAGTCAATTATTGCTAGTCTTACAGTTAAGAAGTTCAACATTATATTCTCAGGCTTGAGATCTCTGTGAACACTTGCATAGCTTAGGTTGATATTAATGCAAGCTATCTATGATTTCTTTAATCAATTATGAAATCTCTGAGTGTCATTTCAAAGAGTGGTAGTCTGAAAGCTGCATGATCTTTGGCTAGGAGAACAGCATCTAGCTTTATTAAGTATTTGCACTCTTTAAACTTAGCCTGAGGGAGTACTTAATATTAATTAGTAAACTCCATTTAATATTTATCATCACTAAGGAGACAGCTTAAAGGATATACCTTGTTAGAATAATGATGATCCTTAATAACTTTTTTGTCATAGGAGTCCTCTAGAATTAGGTAGCTTTAGATAGAAGTATCTAAATCAATATATGCAAGTACTAGAATTTTCTTGTATTTTATTTTAATAATGATTTTAGTGTCCTCTGATGCTAAGAGGTTGCGCGCAATCCTCACATGCTCTGATTCGCTTGCTTGTTAAAGCTCAGCAACTTAAAGAGGCCCCCTTGCTTTTCTTTTGTTGAGCAAAGTGTCTTAATCTTCAACTTCTATTTCTTTCTTGTGGGCTTTTAAAATATGCTTCTTTAAGTCTCTTGTATGAGAGTACTGCTTATGGCAATCAAAGCAATCATACTTTCCATCAACTTTGTCATGTTTTAAGAATACAGTAGGCTTAGCTTCCTTATAAACCTTCATATGCCTGTACCAGCTAGATTTATGAGCGAAGTCTCTTTCACACTTCTCACAAAAATATACTTCAACTTCCTCTGCCTGTATTGGAATTTCATTTCTAAATTTCTCCTCCTCTCTGTCTCCCACATACTTGTTTGCCATTTATTTTATATTATTAATTTCTATTTTAATTACAGAGTCCTTAAGTGATGGCTCTGGTAGTTCTTTATCAGACTTTATCTCGCAGCAGTGCTGTTGTTTTACTTAAAATGTTAGCGCACATATTTAAATTTGAATTTAAAATTATAAAACTGCCTCTATAACTGAGAGCTTATATGATAGGTTTGCGGGCATACAAGTTTCAAGGAAAGTTTTTTAGAGTATTAGAGGAGAAAAATGAGCACTAAGAGACGAACCAGCTCTAAATATGGGTGAGAAAGTAACCATTATTTGTATCAATAATAAGTTAATTACAGCACGTACCGATTTAGGAGTTGCTCCTAATTAAGTACGTACCAATTTAAATTTAAAAATATGGAACTATAACAGTAGAAATTGATATCAATCTCTCAAGTTTGAAACCAGTTCTCAAAACCTTCTCCATATCCTTCTTAGAGGTTGACCTCCTATAGGATGCCCATATTTAATAGTAAGTTTTACAGAGGTATATAATTGAAATCAATAAACTTAAATTTGAATATCATTTCTTAGATCTGTAAACAAGATGGAGTCAATGAATGACGTAATGAAAAGAGTGCAAGCACAAGAATTGATTCAGAGATTTAGAAGCAAGGAGGATTTGCACCGCTACCTGGTGCAGCAAGGTAATGAACTCATAGTAACTCATCTTGATTATGTAGTTGGTTTGTTCTTGCCACCGACGCAATGGAAGTAAGGTAAAATTTTTTAATAAAATAAAGAATTTAAAATAAATTAATGAATATTTCAATCTTGATTAGTCAGTTCATTTCCTATCGAAACGAATTCTTCACAGGCATTGTTATCTCTCGCAAATACTTCACAATAATATTCGTTTGGCATTAAAGTTTTAATTATATCTTTTATTTATCTTGGTTTCTCTGAGTTTTTACCCGGTATTTATTTGATAATGTCAGTTGCAGTGAAGGGCTATATTCCCTCAGGAGGCGTTCCTTTTAGTCCTACTAAACAAATTTCCTCGTTATGTCTTAAGTGAAAACCCATTCTATTCTTGTATTCAGATTTTTTCCCTTCCTTGATCCAAACAACTGAATCCACAACCCTATTATAAAAATTAAGTAAATGTTAAGAAAGTTTTACCTATATCCTTTTGCTAACATAAATGCAGTTGCATCAATTAGTTTTTAAGCCACAGTCCACATGAATAAGTAGCCGTTATCTTATAGATGTTCTATTTCTAGATTATATAAGTTTTGAATACTTTAAGTTTGATAATTTAAAAACTTTTTGCCATCTTTAGTTGAGAAATCAATTCCCCAAGGATAATCACATTCTAAGGCCCCAAATCTTTTCCCTCTTAATTGTAATTGAATATCCCCAATAGCTTTTAATGCATTCTTCTCAAAAACATCTACGTTAATTTTTATTGGTGGGGTCTTGATATTTAAATTCTTTATAGATGAATCTGCTTTTTTTTTCTTTCATTGATGCTACAAATTGCTTATGAATGTAATTTTATAATTCATTTTATCTATTTCTTTCTTATTAAATAATTTTGAAGTCAACTATGGTGCTGTTAATTAGTTTCGAATTTAAATTACTTTGGTTTATTATAAGATCTTCATTAAGAGTTTTGTAATAGTTTTCGAAAGTTTAGATTAGAAATAGAAGTGTTTTTTATTGAAATTCATTCATCAAGTATTGCTAAGTTGGTAAATCGTTTAAGTATTTCAATTAAATTTCTTTAATTTTATTTTGTATGTTATTGTCTGTAAATTCAATAGATTAAATTTCTTGCTTTGCTGATTATTTAATATAGTTGTACTTCTTAACATCTTTTTGATCTAAATTAGTGTATTGTGTAATTATACTTTTTGCTTTTTATGATTCACTTATTATTTTTGAATAGTTTATTAGGTGATTGATAATTTGTTTTTAAATCAAAATTGTTTATTAAAGTTGATTATTGCTAAGATTGTCACTATTACAAATGCTTTTAGTTAATTAGACTTCACTCTATTCCATGAACTACTGAATTGTTAATTTTTAGTTTTTTAATTCTTAATATTCTATATCATCTACATTCTACTCTTCCATTTCATTGTCAAATTCTGAGTTATTTTATATTGTGTTAACTTATTTCTAAGTATTTTTTGGTTTGTAAACACCTTTAGTCCTAATTGTTCTTTTTTCGAGTTTTTGGCATTTCCTTTAAGTGTCTAACATGTCCCTTTTCAATTAAAGCTAAAAGTTTTAATGAATCCCCTTTGCCTTTAAGATTTTTTAGTGGCATCCGATTATATGCTGCTTAATTTTTCTTCCGCAAATATCATTATCCTAAGCTTTCACGTTTATGCAATAAATACATCTGTATAAAATTCTTCCACAAGGTACTAAATTGTGATCTCCAGCTGGTATTATTAACTAGTTTTTAATTCTCCCCATTAAAGTTCAATAAAAGAAAATGCAAGTTGAATTATTGATTTGATTGATTTAATTTATTATAAACCTATAGACTATTTCGTTATTTAAAGGCAAACCAAAATATAGAGCAAATGTTTAGTTTATTTTAATTTTTTATAAGAGACTAAATGAAATTTCTGATAGTAATAGAAAAATTTTACATAATATTTTACTTACTTTTAATTATTGAATTGTTATAAGTTTGTTATTAGAAATAATCAATTTTATAAGATTTACTTACTTTATCCTTTCATCCAAAGTTTAATTTTTTAGTTAGTTAGTTTTAAACATAATAAATATTAAACGAACTTAATACTTTATTATAAGTAAATTATACTTCATTATATGAATTGATATATAATTAAACTGGAATCTATGGTTAATCTAAGAAGTCATCAACAAAAATAATAAACTCATAGACCAAAGAATCAATAAGAAATTTCAAACTATCTAAAAATATAAATATTATAAAATAAATATAGTCAATTATTCATTGATTTAAGAGAAATTTGGATCTATTTCAAATAGTTTTATAAAAAGCATTAATATTAAAAAATAGGCTTTTGTAATTTATCTCTAAACTTATAATCAGATAATAATTTAAAAACAATTATATAGTATATATTGTTAATAAAAAAGTTACAGTAAAATTCTCAATTTTAAATTGTCAATATAAAAATTTAATTACAAAAAAGCTTTTTATTCATAAAAAACCGCACAGCTGTGCGGTTTGAATAATAAAAAAATCTTATTTATGATTAATTAATTTTCATAAAATAAAAGAATTGCATTTGCGTTAAACTTATATAATAAACCGCACAGCTGTACGGTTCTTAAATTTATTTGAAAATAAACTAAATAATTGATGGTTTTATATAAAACTATTTTTTCTATTCGTTTTATTTAAGGGGTTTAAAATTATATAAACCGCACAGCTGTGCGTTTTCACTCAATAAAAAAAATCTTATTTATGATTAATTAATTTTCATAAAATAAAAGAATTGCATTTGCGTTAAACTTATATAATAAACCGCACAGCTGTACGGTTCTTAAATTTATTTGAAAATAAACTAAATAATTGATGGTTTTATATAAAACTATTTTTTCTATTCGTTTTATTTAAGGGGTTTAAAATTATATAAACCGCACAGCTGTGCGGTTTTAGCAGTATTGTATTAATACATTTTACATTGAGTTTTAAAAATTTTTAGGGGTTGTCATATTATTTTACTTACCAATAGATTCTTTAATTCTATACTCTTAAGAATTATTTCTAAATCTATCATCTTATATCAATCTAATGCAAGCATCGTTGTTTTATTTTACTTTTATATTATTATTTTGTAAAAATAATATTACTTACTTGACAAGTCATTTAATTCTAAAGATTTTTTATTTTTTTACTATTACTTATTCAAAATTTTCATTAAAATTTTTGCTTGTGTTTACCGCTTGTAAATGGTTTGAAAAATCTTATTTATTTTTATTATCAAAGTGATTTTTATAAATTTCTCGCATGTTATGCTTCTAAGATTGTAATCATGGACTCCTACTCAACTGTTAAAATTTATGTTGTCAAAATGAACTTCTTAGCACTATTTTAATTTCTACATCAATAAAAGTTAAGCTCAAAAAAATTTATTTATAATTACTTTGATTAATTATTCCAAACCTTGTTAGTAAGTATGTAACAAGAACCAATAGTCATTTTAAATACAAAGTATTAGTAAAATCAAACTTGTGTGAGATTTATATTAGTTTACGTTACCAAATCCATAAAAGAAGAAAGTAGTTAGGGCTTTATTTTGATCAATTAATTAGATAAACTTCCTATAATTATAACAACTTCAATGACTTAAGTTCTTTTTTTTCATCATAATTTTATTAGTACCTCTTCATACATCTTTAAGTGCAATGTCATCAAGGGCTCTAATAACACACTTGTGAAAGCAAGAAGATGCCCAGTCTACGTTTCTAGTTAATATAGCTTAGCATAATTCTACTATAACTAATTCCTTAATGTAAATCTTTCTACCTTCCTTTGTAATCATCTTCTTTTGCTTTCCAAAAGCTTCTTTGACACTTATTAATAAATTTTTTCTCTTCACTTAAGCGAAAAACCGCTCGATAGGAGCTAACATAAAGTGATAAGGGCCCAGAAACATAACAGGAATCCTATGCTCTTTGAGCTTACTCAGTAAGTAACCACTTCTATGGTAAGATGCATTGTCAATCATAAAAATATGATTATTTCTCCATTGAGGGTCCTCTTTTGACAGTTTAGCCACGAGGTTTAGAATGAAATAGAGAACTGTTTTGCTGTGAGTTCTACCTGAATTTACTGAAAAATAAGCCTTGTTATTACTGCTAAGACCAGCAATAATGCTTATATCATTCAATCTTATTGAAGAAGTAGTGTGATTAAGCACACCCTTCTTTGCCCATCTTTTTGTCTGGTTTTGGCTGAATCTGAGTAAACTTTCATCAATATTGATTATTACCTTATCCTCTGTAAGATTTTTTAGAAAGTAATATGCAGCCTTTTATCTCTCAATCTTTGACTTCATCATATTCACCCTATTGCTTAGATAGTACCTTTTTTTATAATTCAGCTTCTTATTTTACTTCAAATATCTCCTCAAAGTAGACAATGATATTATAATACCTAAATGAGACTTTATCTCACTTTGTAACCATTAACAACTCAGCTAACTATCTCCACTCACAATTCTTTCATTAATCAAACATTAAACATTGTAAGTAAATTTGCTATACTATTTTCTTTGACAACTTTACTAATACTCAATTTAATCGTCATACTCTTTGATGATTTTTTTTACTTTCATGTAGCTCATGTTATAACGTTTCGTAAGTGTTGAAATTGGCACTCCATAGCTAGTGGCTAGTTGATGAATATTCTAATTTAAACTTTGCTGATTTATTTGTTAAATTTAAGTGCTTTTTGAATGATTAATAGAACTTCTACTTGCCTCCGAAGAAGAACCATGTTTATTTAAAATGTGAATTCTTTTTCAAAATACTCTCAAAGTTCGACACCAACATCCTCACGATGCTAATCTCTGTTTAGAAATTTCTCCAAAAGTTAAGTAGCATTCAAAGTATTCATGCCCCTTCTCTTCTTAAATAAAATTCAGGCTCTAAGGACACTTTCTGAAATTTAATCTGACGAAAGACTTTATTATTCATTTGAATTATTTAGATCGCGAGAGGACTATCTCCTAGGATCTTAAAATACCTGCTGTTCATTATGGTCTAAGGTCAAGGCTTTGACTCGATGGTCTAATGAAGACAGATCTTGCTACGATAACTGAAAGACTTTTATGGGTTAAGGGCCTAAATCTCCAATCTCTAACAATGTCGAAGTGAAGTATTAATGAAGCTCTTGACCGGCATCCACAATTTCTTAATCGCTTTCGCTTGATGATGAGAGACTTTCATAGGTGTGGTTAGTGGGCCCACGCTTGCGCTGAAAGTAATCTGATATCTTTGATGTTACAGATTTTAGTTTTTTCATTTCTTCCCTTTAGGTTTTATGATGAGTGGCAAAGGATTTCTCTATAGAGAATTATGTTTGACAGAGAAATATTCTTCTATTTACCTAGGTTCCCCTATTTAATTAATAATAAGATTAATTATTTGTACTTTATAATTAAATAATAAAACTTAAGATAATTGACAACAAATTCTCTCATGGACCATAATATGAATATTGTCTAAGTGAATGCTCACCAATTCGCTAAAAGGTAGGTTCTAAGAAAGAACTTTACGATTTTCTCACCCAAGATTGCCATTCTTATCTTCCCAAGTTGACTTGCACAAATATTTACTTTTTAAAAAGCATAATAAACGGAGAAAAAAACGTAAGAATCTCATTTTTAACAAACTTTAGTATTTGAAGAGGAATGAAGTGATCGTTACTGCTGTACCCCAAATCGAAGGACTTAGCGCTGATGATTTCCTAAAGTTTGCAGAGATTTGACAAGATATGCTCTAGTTTTTGCCAGACTAATGCGATTGGATCCATCTCGACAAGAGATGGATCTGTGATGTCCTAATGACCATTGACAGAAATGGAATCAGCGATATGGTTCACCAAGCGAAACAATAAAGGCTCGACAAAATGAATAAAAGCTAGAATCTTCTTGTAAATATGAGGCCAGAATTTGCATAAGCCCTAAACAACTCCCTCTAATTTAGTTGTAAGCTTTTTTGTTTTAATCGTTCTTTAGAGCAAAGAGGAAGATCAGCTTTTCTACTTAAGGAAACCTCACAGAGAAAGAGAAGATAGAGAGATATTGAAGAAGTTAAAGGGGAGGAGTCACTATTGAATTAGAGCAAGCAAAAATACTTAGAACAAAATAAAAGAGTGCGCCAGGAGATAATGATACTCCAGGAGTAAGTGGATGAGCTAGCAGATTACAAGAACTTAGTCATGCAGCTGCATCAAGCAGGCATCTTCAATGAGGATGGTAATCCACTTTAATAACCCCATTAAGACAATAACACATAAAATTGACTAGAAATCATGCACAAGACAGATATAATCTGTGTGTTTGTTTGACTTAAATTTTTTAAAAAGAACTAATTAAATGCAATGTACGCTATTTAAATTAACTTAACTTATAACTCTTCTTGTTCAGCTGTTCAGACGATGTGTACGTTCTTGGATCTAGTAATCCTTTTATTCAAAAGATTTGTATAGGGAAATGGTTTAGATTCAGTCAAAGTAAAGTTCACTTTCTATGCTTTTGCTGGTCTTTTCAAGGGAACTTTGAATTCACATTCTTCTTAATTGTCAACATTCTCCTATGAACAATTTGCCTTGTCATTTTTAGAATTCTACTTGGCATCTCTCTTCTTCAAGCAGCCATTCTTAGGTTAATTTTCCTTTTGCTAAAGGATTGATTGAGACTTTTATATTTTTGACTCAAGATGCTTCTGACCTATTGATTAATCCTCATCACTCTTCCTTAATGCTTTCATGCTTACTCTAGCATCCACCCCTGAGGTTTGATGGTAGACTGAATTTACAGCTTCTTGTGCATCACTCTTTTAATCATCTAAGCTTAACAAACTCTTGATTAACGACTTTGGAGGGCTACTTGGTAGTTTCTTTGGTAATTGGTTCTTATGGCTTCTCATCAAAGGCGCTTACTTCATTTTCTTGATCGGTTTAGTTTAAATCTCCATCGACA
Source organism: Oxytricha trifallax (assembly GCA_000711775.1). Lineage (NCBI taxonomy): Eukaryota > Ciliophora > Spirotrichea > Sporadotrichida > Oxytrichidae > Oxytricha > Oxytricha trifallax. Next base: position 2,050 of record ARYC01019167.1, on the reverse strand, counting down.
ATCGCTTTATCTTGCAAGTTCATTTAATTGTGGGTCTGAAGTGATCCACTCGATTAACTTAACAACGTTTACAACTTTGAGAATCTAATGTGCGATTCATTGTCCAAAAACTCTTGCTAAAATTGAATAGACTTTTCAACCGTATCTTAAGATCCTCCCATCCATAGTACGTGCCTCCATTGACCTTTGTTCTCTAAACGGCCAACCCTGCCTACAATTTGCTGAGTGGATTTCTTAGAGAAAATATCGGCGATTATAAATAAATGCCACCATTATCTTCTATTTCTCTTGAAGAATGAAAGTCAGTGCCCCTACCCTAGATTTCAGATAGAAGAAAGACCCCGTATCGCTTGTTAGTATTTTGGATGTTGAACTTCTCCTCCAAGTAGGCATCTGCTTTAGAACCTTTAATGCCTTTCATGCTGAAGAACTAGAGTTCTTTAAACTTTTTGAAATAATGCTCAATCATCACATATGAAGTAGATGCTACGATGATAAGTGGTGTGACTAGCGTTTACTTCATTGATAGCTCATAGAGATATTTGCAGAATTCAGACTGCTATTAATTAAAAAGCAAATCTTAATGGTGGGTTTTCTTATCAGCTTTCAATGAATTAAGAGTTGGGAATTTGACCTCTTATACACCAAAAGATGAGTCCAAGCACGTTTATTCTTTCTAAGTGAGTATTGATCCAGTTAGTCCAATTAATTTGCTCGCTCTTTTCAAATGATTGATAGTTTCAAACATATATGCTGGCTAGCCGTCGAATAACAACCAGTCATACTCATCCAAAATAACTATTGAGCTCTCTAGCTATCTCAGGAAATTGTCATCTTGCGTGAGACTATCAAAATGTTTTTGCGTCATATAGTAAACACCAAGCTTGTCTTCAAATTGATTGTAGTTAATATTTAAGCCACTCTTAATAATAACATCTGAAAAGCGTTTTTCGTCTCTCAAGACTAAATAATCGTTCTTCCCAATTATGATAGTGCTTTTCTAATTATCATTTGTTAATAGAATGGCAAGAGTTGCGCATAGTAAAGTTTTCCCATTGCCTATACCAAAGTTATAAAATTGATAAGGCTTAGCATCATGCAAAGAATAGTTAAAGTTTTTGAAGTGATAAAAACTAAAAACCCAATAGACCCTCAAGCTTTCCCAGTGATTCTGATTTAATTAACTAGTTTTCTTAAAGTTCACAGCAGTATTGGAAAACATCTTTGCTTTGTTTATTTATCTTTTTGAGCTGACCAATCATTTTAAAAAACTATTAGCCCGAAAGATCCTCAACAATCTTAGGGTTCTTTAGAATTGCTTTCAAGGAATTTGTATTACCATTTATTAAATCAAACACAACATCCGGTCTGTTCGAAATGCCTTTTTCTAGTTGAAAATAAATGTCACTTAATCTATCACCTCGAGGATTTCCTGGAGCTTACTTATACACCTTAAATTTCGTTCTTTTAACTCTACCGAAAACTAAGCTATAAGCAGGGAAAAATCTGATTGGTACAAATAGTCCCATTTTTCAACGAAAATGTCGCTAATGTGTGAAATCAGCTTGTCAAGATCTGTACAACTTTACGCTTGACTCAGGGCACTGATCTATACAAAATCCCCAACTACATTGATAGGGATATCACGAATAAGTCAAAGGCCATGGTCTTGCTTCAGAATTTGAATAAAAGGTTTGTTGAGGCATTACAAAGTATTTGGTAGTAATCTAATGACCTAAGGGTCTATCTTGAAAGAGGTGAAAGTACATCCCATCAAAGGGATTATACCAATGTTCTTTCTATCTAATAAGACCAACTCTTCTTGTAAGGTAGCAAAGGCTTCGATTTCATTGATGAAAATGTAATTGGCTAGACCAAGAGTCTGCTCTGAATTTGGCCTTTAAGCTAGCAGAATCATTGCATTCTTTAAAAGCTCTTGATCAATTAGGATTATTTCATTTTTGTAGAATAATAGGGATTATAAAAAGAGTCGAGTCTTGATTTACAGATCTACCTTAGAATTCACAATTAATTCGTGAATCAATCCAAA
>ARYC01019166.1:0-14862 GCA_000711775.1 Oxytricha trifallax | reverse complement strand
CTCTATAATAAACTACCAGAGAGGAACTTCTTCTTTGGTGTTCTTGGTACAATAAAAGAGGAGTATCTCAGAGAAATAATTGAAGAAGCTCATAAGAAACGATATTCTACGATATTCTATCTCTCCTGAAGACTAGAAGAAGCAAAGGCATTCTAATATGCTCAACTTGGGTAGGAACTTAAGAAGCATCCTTATCTTTCAAGTAAGCTTTGACATATAACTTTGTAGGAAAATCTTGCACTGTGATATATTCTAATGAAAGAGCATGCTAAGGTTCATAGAGATAGAAAACAGCAGACAGGTCATTAAGTTAGCAAGACACTTTATCATGAAATATAAAAGCCAGAAGATATTAATATTGATGCAGGAGATGGAAGTAAGAGAAGAAACTTAGAGCCTGTCAAGCCTTAAGAAAAAGAAAAGAAAGAGAAGCCTAATCCCTTTAAGGGCCCATTTAATATGTGAACTATTTCATTCATTTAAGTCTAAAACTTATTAATAAACATTCATTCTCCCTTTCCTTCCACAAATCGTAGTCTTATCTTTATTCACTCCTACTGTATCTATTATTAAATCATGAATTGGATGATACAACAGTAACTTCTTGTAGCAGGTCTTGATTTAACTCCAGTAGAGTTCTATTCCATTAAATTATGGGTTATAAGGAACGTTGTATACAGGAAATATGTTTAACTCTTCATAAGCTTTCTTAGACTCTTAGTCTTATGAACTGATAAGTTATCAACAAAAAAGATGATCTCTTGATTATTGTATTTATCTCTTAGCTTATGCAAGAACTCAATATATTACTTTCGCTTAATAGAGCGAGGATGAATGACATAACTTTCTAAGCCTGAATCTTCGCTAATACCAGCTAAAATTCTATGGGTGGCAACTTTCACTTTTTAGTCATAAACTTCTTTATTATCATACTTCTTGTACCAGGACTTATTAATAAATGTGTTGAAGGTAAACACAGCTTCATCTGCATGAATGAACTTGATGTTATTATTAATAGCTCTCTGCATTTAATCATATATATAGAATAAATTATTACTATAAAATGGCACTGTAAAATCTATCTCTCTCTTCACTCTGTTGACAGTCTTGAAAGTTATACCATTTCTTCTATAAATATTAGCTATAGTCTAAGACGAGATACGCTTGTGAGGAAACTTGCGATGAAACATTACAGCTCGTTAGTCCATTGGAAAGTGCGCCGAGTACTTAAGCGTCTTAGAATCACAGAGGTAGTCAACATGGGTCTGAGAGAACTTTTATTTTCTTGCTGGATTTTTTCAAAGTACCAGAACTAAAATGCTAAACAGCTAGCAGGCAGTGATACTTAACAGTTGAGGCACTCTTGTGTAAGATCTTAACTAAAGCTGCATAATTTACCACTGGCTTACCTAAGTCTATATTAATACTCGTACCATACCTAAGCTTAAGCAATAAATCTAAATATTCCTCATCATAAATAGACAATAAATTTCGGTAATTTCTATTTCTCATTTTGCAAATTGGCCTAATTTCTCTACTAACCCCAATAAGACCCTAACTATACCCTAAAAATCAAAGCACTTATAAACCTCACTTAGGGCTATTGGGGTTTTGATTTGCTCTGCTCTCCATTGAAGCAACTTTAATTATTAAGAGCATATATTGATTTACTGATCATTCAAAACCCTCAAAACCCCTTAATGAGGTTTATAAGTGCTTTGATTTGTAGGAAAAGGGGTTGGGGTTATTAATAGGTTTTAATGCGAAATTTATAGTAAATGTATTTAATTTAATCACTCAAAATGCACTTTAGGATCATATGGTAGAGGTCTGAAGTTTATCTTACTTAACCACAACTCTATCTGCTTATTGATATGTCTGATCTTGAGTTTGGTTTAATTATTATTGACTCTGCCATTTGTTTCATTGATTGAGATACTCTTGTTTTGTCAATCAATTGCTTTATTCTTTGCCTTGCATCCTTCTAGCACCTTGTAGAGTAGTGATTGTTGCGAGTCATATCGCACTCTTTTATTATTATTGCTGCTAAAGCCCACTAATCCCATTAAAAGTCTCCATATCTCCAGTTTTCTCTTTCTGGATAATAGCCTGCATTTCAAGGACACTTCCAAGCCTTGACACTTCCACCATTAATGCTCTGTTGAAGTCAATTATTGCTAGTCTTACAGTTAAGAAGTTCAACATTATATTCTCAGGCTTGAGATCTCTGTGAACACTTGCATAGCTTAGGTTGATATTAATGCAAGCTATCTATGATTTCTTTAATCAATTATGAAATCTCTGAGTGTCATTTCAAAGAGTGGTAGTCTGAAAGCTGCATGATCTTTGGCTAGGAGAACAGCATCTAGCTTTATTAAGTATTTGCACTCTTTAAACTTAGCCTGAGGGAGTACTTAATATTAATTAGTAAACTCCATTTAATATTTATCATCACTAAGGAGACAGCTTAAAGGATATACCTTGTTAGAATAATGATGATCCTTAATAACTTTTTTGTCATAGGAGTCCTCTAGAATTAGGTAGCTTTAGATAGAAGTATCTAAATCAATATATGCAAGTACTAGAATTTTCTTGTATTTTATTTTAATAATGATTTTAGTGTCCTCTGATGCTAAGAGGTTGCGCGCAATCCTCACATGCTCTGATTCGCTTGCTTGTTAAAGCTCAGCAACTTAAAGAGGCCCCCTTGCTTTTCTTTTGTTGAGCAAAGTGTCTTAATCTTCAACTTCTATTTCTTTCTTGTGGGCTTTTAAAATATGCTTCTTTAAGTCTCTTGTATGAGAGTACTGCTTATGGCAATCAAAGCAATCATACTTTCCATCAACTTTGTCATGTTTTAAGAATACAGTAGGCTTAGCTTCCTTATAAACCTTCATATGCCTGTACCAGCTAGATTTATGAGCGAAGTCTCTTTCACACTTCTCACAAAAATATACTTCAACTTCCTCTGCCTGTATTGGAATTTCATTTCTAAATTTCTCCTCCTCTCTGTCTCCCACATACTTGTTTGCCATTTATTTTATATTATTAATTTCTATTTTAATTACAGAGTCCTTAAGTGATGGCTCTGGTAGTTCTTTATCAGACTTTATCTCGCAGCAGTGCTGTTGTTTTACTTAAAATGTTAGCGCACATATTTAAATTTGAATTTAAAATTATAAAACTGCCTCTATAACTGAGAGCTTATATGATAGGTTTGCGGGCATACAAGTTTCAAGGAAAGTTTTTTAGAGTATTAGAGGAGAAAAATGAGCACTAAGAGACGAACCAGCTCTAAATATGGGTGAGAAAGTAACCATTATTTGTATCAATAATAAGTTAATTACAGCACGTACCGATTTAGGAGTTGCTCCTAATTAAGTACGTACCAATTTAAATTTAAAAATATGGAACTATAACAATAGAAATTGATATCAATCTCTCAAGTTTGAAACCAGTTCTTAAAACCTTCTCCATGTCCTTCTTAGAGGTTGACCTCCTATAGGATGCCCATATTATATAGTAAGTTTTACAGAGGTATATAATTGAAATCAATAAACTTAAATTTGAATATCATTTCTTAGATCTGTAAACAAGATGGAGTCAATGAATGATGCAATGAAAAGAGTGCAAGCACAAGAATTGATTCAGAGATTTAGAAGCAAGGAGGATTTGCACCGCTACCTGCTGCAGCAAGGTAATGAACTCCTAGTAACTTATCTTGATTATGTAGTTGGTTTGTTCTTGCCAACGATGGAAGGCTAAGGGGTAAAATTTTTTAATAAAATAAAGAATTTAAAATAAATTAATGAATATTTCAATCTTGATTAGTCAGTTCATTTCCTATCGAAACGAATTCTTCACAGGCATTGTTATCTCTCGCAAATACTTCACAATAATATTCGTTTGGCATTAAAGTTTTAATTATATCTTTTATTTATCTTGGTTTCTCTGAGTTTTTACCCGGTATTGATTTGATAATATCAGTTGCAGTGAAGGGCTATATTCCCTCAGGAGGTGTTCCTTTTAGTCCTACTAAACAAATTTCCTTGTTATGTCTTAAGTGAAAACCCATTCTATTCTTGTATTCAGATTTTTTCCCTTCCTTGATCCAAACAACTGAATCCACAACCCTATTATAAAAATTAAGTAAATGTTAAGAAAGTTTTACCTATATCCTTTTGCTAACATAAATGCAGTTGCATCAATTAGTTTTTAAGCCACAGTCCACATGAATAAGTAGCCGTTATCTTATAGATGTTCTATTTCTAGATTATATAAGTTTTGAATACTTTAAGTTTGATAATTTAAAAACTTTTTGCCATCTTTAGTTGAGAAATCAATTCCCCAAGGATAATCACATTCTAAGGCCCCAAATCTTTTCCCTCTTAATTGTAATTGAATATCCCCAATAGCTTTTAATGCATTCTTCTCAAAAACATCTACGTTAATTTTTATTGGTGGGGTCTTGATATTTAAATTCTTTATAGATGAATCTGCTTTTTTTTTCTTTCATTGATGCTACAAATTGCTTATGAATGTAATTTTATAATTCATTTTATCTATTTCTTTCTTATTAAATAATTTTGAAGTCAACTATGGTGCTGTTAATTAGTTTCGAATTTAAATTACTTTGGTTTATTATAAGATCTTCATTAAGAGTTTTGTAATAGTTTTCGAAAGTTTAGATTAGAAATAGAAGTGTTTTTTATTGAAATTCATTCATCAAGTATTGCTAAGTTGGTAAATCGTTTAAGTATTTCAATTAAATTTCTTTAATTTTATTTTGTATGTTATTGTCTGTAAATTCAATAGATTAAATTTCTTGCTTTGCTGATTTTTTAATATAGTTGTACTTCTTAACATCTTTTTGATCTAAATTAGTGTATTGTGTAATTATACTTTTTGCTTTTTATGATTCACTTATTATTTTTGAATAGTTAATTAGGGTGATTGATAATTTGTTTTTAAATCAAAATTGTTTATTAAAGTTGATTATTGCTAAGATTGTCACTATTACAAATTCTTTTAGTTAATTAGACTTCACTCTATTCCATGAACTACTGAATTGTTAATTTTTAGTTTTTTAATTCTTAATTTTCTATATCATCTTCATTCTACTCTTCCATTTCATTGTCAAATTCTGAGTTATTTTATATTGTGTTAACTTATTTCTAAGTATTTTTTGGTTTGTAAACACCTTTAGCCCTAATTGTTCTTTTTTCGAGTTCTTGGCATTTCCTTTAAGTGTCTATCATGTCCCTTTTCAATTAAAGCTAAAAGTTTTAATGAATCCCCTTTGCCTTTAAGATTTTTTAGTGGCATCCGATTATGCTGCTTAATTTTTCTTCCGCAAATATCATTATCCTAAGCTTTCACGTTTATGCAATAAATACATCTGTATAAAATTCTTCCACAAGGTACTAAATTGTGATCTCCAGCTGGTATTATTAACTAGTTTTTAATTCTCCCCATTAAAGTTCAATAAAATAAAATGCAAGTTGAATTATTGATTTGATTGATTTAATTTATTATAAACCTATAGACTATTTCGTTATTTAAGGCAAACCAAAATATAGGGCAAATGTTTAGTTTATTTTAATTTTTTATAAGAGACTAAATGAAATTTCTGATAGTAATAGAAAAATTTTACATAATATTTTACTTACTTTTAATTATTGTATTGTTATAAGTTTGTTATTAGAAATAATCAATTTTATAAGTTTTACTTACTTTATCCTTTCATCCAAAGTTTATTTTTTTAGTTAGTTAGTTTTAAACATAATAAATATTAAACGAACTTAATACTTTATTATAATTAAATTATACTTCATTATATGAATTTATATATAATTAAACTGGAATCTATGGTTAATTTAAGAAGTCATCAACAAAAGTAATAAACTCATAGACCAAAGAATGAATAAGAAATTTCAAACTATCTAATAATATAAATATTATAAAATAAATATAGTCAATTATTTATTGATTTAAGAGAAATTTGGATTTATTTCAAATTGTTTTATAAAAAGCATTAATATTAAAAAATAGGCTTTTGTAATTTATCTCTAAACTTATTATGAGATAATAATTTTAAAACAATTATATAGTATATATTGTTAATAAAATAGTTATAGTTAAATTTTCAATTTTAAATTGTCAATGTAAAAATTTAATTACAAAAAAGCTTTTTATTCATAAGAAACCGCACAGCTGTGCGGTTTGCATAATAAAATAATCTTATTTATGATTAATTAATTTTCATTAAATAAAAGAATTGCATTTGCGTTAAACTTATATAATAAACCGCACAGCTGTGCGGTTCTTATATTTATTGAAAATAAACTAAATAATTGATGGTTTTATATAAAACTATTTTTTCTATTCGTTTTATTTATGGGGTTTAAAATTATATAAACGCACAGCTGTGCGGTTTGTATAAAAACTTTTTATTTATGATTAATTAATTTTTATAAACTCACAGTTGCATTTGCGTTAAACTTATATAATAAACCGCACAGCTGTACGGTTCTTAAATTTATTTGAAAATAAACTAAATAATTGATGGTTTTATATAAAACTATTTTTTCTATTCGTTTTATTTAAGGGGTTTAAAATTATATAAACCGCACAGCTGTGCGGTTTTAGCAGTATTGTATTAATACATTTTACATTGAGTTTTAAAAATTTTTAGGGGTTGTCATATTATTTTACTTACCAATAGATTCTTTAATTCTATACTCTTAAGAATTATTTCTAAATCTATCATCTTATATCAATCTAATGCAAGCATCGTTGTTTTATTTTACTTTTATATTATTATTTTGTAAAAATAATTTTACTTACTTGACAAGTCATTTAATTCTAAAGATTTTTTATTTTTTTACTATTACTTATTCAAAATTTTCATTAAAATTTTTGCTTGTGTTTACCGCTTGTTAATGGTTTGAAAAATCTTATTTATTTTTATTATCAAAGTGATTTTTATAAATTTCTCGCATGTTATGCTTCTAAGATTGTAATTTTGGACTCCTACTCAACTGTTAAAATTTATGTTGTCAAAATTAACTTCTTAGCACTATTTTAATTTCTACATCAATAAAAGTTAAGCTCAAAAAAATTTATTTATAATTACTTTGATTAATTATTCCAAACCTTGTTAGTAAGTATGTAACAAGAACCAATAGTCATTTTAAATACAAAGTATTAGTAAAATCAAACTTGTGTGAGATTTATATTAGTTTACGTTACCAAATCCATAAAAGAAGAAAGTAGTTAGGGCTTTATTTTGATCAATTAATTAGATAAACTTCCTATAATTATAACAACTTCAATGACTTAAGTTCTTTTTTTCGTCATAATTTTATTAGTACCTCTTCATACATCTTTAAGTGCAATGTCATCAAGGGCTCTAATAACACACTTGTGAAAGCAAGAAGATGCCCAGTCTACGTTTCTAGTTAATATAGCTTAGCATAATTCTACTATAACTAATTCCTTAATGTAAATCTTTCTACCTTCCTTTGTAATCATCTTCTTTTGCTTTCCAAAAGCTTCTTTGACACTGATTAATAAATTTTTTCTCTTCACTTAAGCGAAAAACCGCTCGATAGGAGCTAACATAAAGTGATAAGGGCCCAGAAACATAACAGGAATCCTATGCTCTTTGAGCTTACTCAGTAAGTAACCACTTCTATGGTAAGATGCATTGTCAATCATAAAAATATGATTATTTCTCCATTGAGGGTCCTCTTTTGACAGTTTAGCCACGAGGTTTAGAATGAAATAGAGAACTGTTTTGCTGTGAGTTCTACCTGAATTTACTGAAAAATAAGCCTTGTTATTACTGCTAAGACCAGCAATAATGCTTATATCATTCAATCTTATTGAAGAAGTAGTGTGATTAAGCACACCCTTCTTTGCCCATCTTTTTGTCTGGTTTTGGCTGAATCTGAGTAAACTTTCATCAATATTGATTATTACCTTATCCTCTGTAAGATTTTTTAGAAAGTAATATGCAGCCTTTTATCTCTCAATCTTTGACTTCATCATATTCACCCTATTGCTTAGATAGTACCTTTTTTTATAATTCAGCTTCTTATTTTACTTCAAATATCTCCTCAAAGTAGACAATGATATTATAATACCTAAATGAGACTCTATCTCACTTTGTAACCATTAACAACTCAGCTAACTATCTCCACTCACAATTCTTTCATTAATCAAACATTAAACATTGTAAGTAAATTTGCTATACTATTTTCTTTGACAACTTTACTAATACTCAATTTAATCGTCATACTCTTTGATGATTTTTTTTACTTTCATGTAGCTCATGTTATAACGTTTCGTAAGTGTTGAAATTGGCACTCCATAGCTAGTGGCTAGTTGATGAATATTCTAATTTAAACTTTGCTGATTTATTTGTTAAATTTAAGTACTTTTTGAATGATTAATAGAACTTCTACTTGCCTCCGAAGAAGAACCATGTTTATTTAAAATGTGGAATTCTTTTTCAAAATACTCTCAAAGTTCGACACAAACATCCTCACGATGCTAATCTCTGTTTAGAAATTTCTCCAAAAGTTAAGTAGCATTCAAAGTATTCATGCCCCTTCTCTTCTTAAATAAAATTAAGGCTCTAAGGACACTTTCTGAAATTTAATCTGACGAAAGACTTTATTATTCATTTGAATTATTTAGATCGCGAGAGGACTATCTCCTAGGATCTTAAAATACCTGCTGTTCATAATGGTCTAAGGTCAAGGCTTTGACTCGATGGTCTAATGAAGACAGATCTTGCTACGATAACTGAAAGACTTTTATGGGTTAAGGGCCTAAATCTCCAATCTCTAACAATGTCGAAGTGAAGTATTAATGAAGCTCTTGACCGGCATCCACAATTTCTTAATCGCTTTCGCTTGATGATGAGAGACTTTCATAGGTGGTTAGTGGGCCCACGCTTGCGCTGAAAGTAATCTGATATCTTTGATGTTACAGATTTTAGTTTTTTCATTTCTTCCCTTTAGGTTTTATGATGAGTGGCAAAGGATTTCTCTATAGAGAATTATGTTTGACAGAGAAATATTCTTCTATTTACCTAGGTTCCCCTATTTAATTAATAATAAGATTAAATTTATTTGTAATTTATAATTAAATAATAAAACTTAAGATAATTGACAACAAATTATCTCATGGACCATAATATGAATATTGCCTAAGTGAATGTTCATCAAATTCGCTAAAAGGTAGGCTCTAAGAAAGAGCTTTACGATTTTCTCACCCAAGATTGCCATGCTTATCTTCCCAAGTTGACTTGCACAAATATTTACTTTTTGAAAAGCATAATAAACGGAGAAAAAAACGTAAGAATCTAATTTTTAACAAACTTTAGTATTTGAAGAGGACTGAAGTTATCGTTACTGCTGTACCCCAAATCGAAGGACTTAGCGCTGATGATTTCCTAAAGTTTGCAGAGAATTGACAAGATATGCTCTAGTTTTTGCCAGACTAATGCGATTGGATCCATCTCGACAAGAGATGGATCTGTGATGTCCTAATGACCATTGACAGAAATGGAATCAGCGATATGGTTCACCAAGCGAAACAATAAAGGCTCGATAAAATGAATAAAAGCAAGAATCTTCTTGTAAATATGAGGCCAGAATTTGCATAAGCCCTAAACAACTCCCTCTAATTTAGTTGTAAGCTTTTTTGTTTTAATCGTACTTTAGAGCAAAGAGGAAGATCAGCTTTTCTTCTTAAGGAAACCTCACAGAGAAAGAGAAGATAGAGAGATATTGAAGAAGTTAAAGGGGAGGAGTCACTATTGAATTAGAGCAAGCAAAAATACTTAGAACAAAATAAAAGAGTGCGCCAGGAGATAATGACACTCCAGGAGTAAGTGGATGAGCTAGCAGATTACAAGAACTTAGTCATGCAGCTGCATCAAGCAGGCATCATCAATGAGGATGGTAATCCACTTTAATAACCCCATTAAGACAATAACATATTAAATTGACTAGAAATCATGCACAAGACAGATATAATCTGTGTGTTTGTTTGACTTAAATTTTTTTAAAAGAACTAATTAAATGCAATGTACGCTATTTAAATTAACTTAACTTATAACTCTTCTTGTTCAGCTGTTCAGACGATGTGTACGTTCTTGGATCTAGTAATCCTTTTATTCAAAAGATTTGTAGAGGGAAATGGTTTAGATCCAGTCAAAGTAAAGTTCACTTTCTATGCTTTTGCTGGTCTTTTCAAGGGAACTTTGAATTCACATTCTTCTTATTTGTCAACATTCTCCTATGAACAATTTGCCTTGTCATTTTTAGAATTCTACTTGGCATCTCTCTTCTTCAAGCAGCCATTCTTAGGTTAATTTTCCTTTTGCTAAAAGATTGATTGAGACTTTTATATTTTTGACTCAAGATGCTTCTGACCTATTGATTAATCCTCATCACTCTTCCTTAATGCTTTCATGCTTACTCTAGCATTCACCCCTGAGGTTTGATGGTAGACTGAATTTACAGCTTCTTGTGCATCACTCTTTTAATCGTCTAGCTTAACAAACTCTTGATTAACGACTTTGGAGGGCTACTTGGTAGTTTCTTTGGTAATTGGTTCTTATGGCTTCTCATCAAAGGCGCTTACTTCATTTTCTTGATCGGTTTAGTTTAAATCTCCATCGACAATCGCTTTATCTTGCAAGTTCATTTATTTGTGGGTCTGAAGTGATCCACTCGATTAACTTAACAACGTTTACAACTTTGAGAATCTAATGTGCGATTCATTGTCCAAAAACTCTTGCTAAAATTGAATAGACTTTTCAACCGTATCTTAAGATCCTCCCATCCATAGTACGTGCCTCCATTGACCTTTGTTCTCTAAACGGCCAACCCTGCCTACAATTTGCTGAGTGGATTTCTTAGAGAAAATATCGGCGATTATCAAATAAATGCCACCATTATCTTCTATTTCTCTTGAAGAATGAAAGTCAGTGCCCCTACCCTAGATTTCAGATAGAAGAAAGACCCCGTATCGCTTGTTAGTATTTTGGATGTTGAACTTCTCCTCCAAGTAGGCATCTGCTTTAGAACCTTTAATGCCTTTCATGCTGAAGAACTAGAGTTCTTTAAACTTTTTGAAATAATGCTCAATCATCACATATGAAGTAGATGCTACGATGATAAGTGGTGTGACTAGCGTTTACTTCATTGATAGCTCATAGAGATATTTGCAGTATTCAGACTGCTATTAATTAAAAAGCAAATCTTAATGGTGGGTTTTCTTATCAGCTTTCAATGAATTTAGAGTTGAGAATTTAACCTCTTATACACCAAAAGATGAGTCCAAGCACGTTTATTCTTTCTAAGTGAGTATTGATCCAGTTAGTCCAATTAATTTGCTCGCTCTTTTCAAATGATTGATAGTTTCGAACATATATGCTGGCTAGCCGTCGAATAACAACCAGTCATACTCATCCAAAATAACTATTGAGCTCTCTAGCTATCTCAGGAAATTGTCATCTTGCGTGAGACTATCAAAATGTTTTTGCGTCATATAGTAAACACCAAGCTTGTCTTCAAATTGATTGTAGTTAATATTTAAGCCACTCTTAATAATAACATCTGAAAAGCGTTTTTCGTCTCTCAAGACTAAATAATCGTTCTTCCCAATTATAATAGTGCTTTTCTAATTATCATTTGTTAATAGAATGGCAAGAGTTGCGCATAGTAAAGTTTTCCCATTACCTATACCAAAGTTATAAAATTGATAAGGCTTAGCATCATGCAGAGAATAGTTAATGCAAAGTTTTTGAAGTGATAAAAACTAAAAACCCAATAGACCCTCAAGCTTTCCCAGTGATTCTGATTTAATTAACTAGTTTTCTTAAAGTTCACAGCAGTATTAGAAAACATCTTTGTTTTGTTTATTTATCTTTTTGAGCTGACCAATCATTTTAAAAAACTATTAGCCCGAAAGATCCTCAACAATCTTAGGGTTCTTTAGAATTGCTTTCAAGGAATTTGTATTACCATTTATTAAATGAAACACAACATCCGGTCTGTTCGAAATGCCTTTTTCGAGTTGAATAAATGTCACTTAATCTATCACCTCGAGGATTTCTTGGAGCTTACTTATCCACCTTAAATTTCGTTCTTTTAACTCTACCGAAAACTAAGCTATAAGCAGGGAAAAATCTGATTGGTACAAATAGTCCCATTTTTTAACAAAAATGTCGCTAATGTGTGAAATCAGCTTGTCAAGATCTGTACAACTTTACGCTTGACTCAGGGCACTGATCTATACAAAATCCCCAACTACATTGATAGGGATATCACGAATAAGTCTAAGGCCATGGTCTTGCTTCAGAATTTGAATAAAAGGTTTGTTGAGGCATTACTAAGTATTAGGTAGTAATCTAATGACCTAAGGGTCTATCTTGAAAGAGGTGAAAGTACATCCCATCAAAGGGATTATACCAATGTTCTTTCTATCTAATAAGACCAACTCTTCTTGTAAGGTAGCAAAGGCTTCGATTTCATTGATGAAAATGTAATTGGCTAGACCAAGAGTCTGCTCTGAATTTGGCCTTTAAGCTAGCAGAATCATTGCATTCTTTAAAAGCTCTTGATCGATTAGGATTATTTCATTTTTGTAGAATAATAGGGATTATACAAAGAGTCGAGTCTTGATTTACAGATCTACCTTAGAATTCACAATTAATTCGTGAATCAATCCAAATATCCCATCATAGAAGTTTGATGAGCAGGTTGTCTTTAAATTTATCAAAAATTCAAGCAAGCTCTAGCTATTTCTTAGGCTTATTGTCTCTAAGAACTAGTATCTCTCTTATGGCTTGAGAAGCATATACTCTCTCAAATAATTAGAAGTGATCTCCGACTGAATCTTCGCGCCATAATTGGCCTAGGGAGTCTGTGATGTTGGATTACCAAGCACATCGTTCTAGCTTGCATTTTATCGATGAGGATATGAGCCCATTTGACTGTAATTGACAAGTACTTTTTGAGTGCAGTCAAAGCTTTTCAACGATTTAGCTTTCATTGATTTACAGTGTCCTTTTGCAGTCTTATTCAACACATACTTACTTATAAATCTTGGCAAGTCACTGGAATTTCTGAGTTTCCTGAATTCTTCAAGGTCAAGAAGTTGTTCATGTTGTAGTTTGTATGGGGTAGAAGAAGCTTGGCTTTGTCTATTAGCTCTGGATATTCTGCACCTTCGTATTTAGGCTTGCGTCCTCTTTTATTGTTTGAGAGTAGGTTGAATTTTTCATCTTGTGAACCTATCTAAAAAGCAGGCGTGTCTACTTAAGATTGTTCGTTCGATTAATGGAGAAGAGTTTAAATCTCTTTAAGTGAGACGGATTCAACTTCTTTTAAGGAGTCTTGGGATGCTCTTTCAGATTTGATGTTTGACATTTAGAAAAGGGAGGTAAATTTAAAGTTGGCGGCTAATTATCTTAATTTAAAATTATTTAATTTATAATTAAACTTAATTGATTCTTAATTAATTCTTAATTAATTTCAAGTCAAATTAATCACAAAGTAAGGCAAAATCTACTTAATCTTCACTTTTTCAACAAAAATAATCATTGTCTCAATCTGAGATATCCCATACATCTCTATTACTAGCAAACTGGTAAATTCCTTTGGCCATTATGCAAGAACTCATTTTATATAAATAAATACAGGGTCGTTAAGAAGGGCCGAAATCAATTAGAAATAATTAAGAATTCTTAATTAATTTAATTAAGAAATTAAGACTTAAAAAGGGCAAGGACATGGTAAAAAGCATTCACACTCTGAATAATGGTATTGCCGTTGATATAAATTGTAAACACCATTAATAACTTTCATTGCAACATTGACCACTGGTGTGAAATTAGAGGCCTCTTGGCTTATGTAACTAATGCGGGTTCAGCTAAAGTCTGAATTAAATCAATAGGAAAAGACTATCTTTGAATATGGATGGGCTACTCAGTGAATATAAAACGATAGAAGAACTTTAAAGCAGGATCAAACAATAAAATAGGTTCTAACTGAAACTAACTAACAAATCTGGTCAAGAAAATGAGTTTCAATAAATACGGGGTTTTATAAATATTAAGCCATGAATTCCTGCTTATATTCTTTGAAATCCTTACTTAGTGTATTCATTTGAATTTAAATTTCTCTTTTTTATTCAAAAATTTTACCTTACCAAAATTTCATTTCTAAGGGCGATACTCTGCGAAGAGAAGAAAGCATTGAAAACTTAAGATGTAAAGTTTGCAGAGATTCCAAACTTGCAGAAATCTCAGTGACTAACTTATATGATGATTTTATGAATGACCCAGAGGTTTCGCTGTACCTTCCTACTAAGAAGCAGTTGTCAAATAAACTGCCTGAAAGAAACTATTTCTTTGGCATACTTGCAACAATTAAAGGTGATTACTTGACAGAAATTATTCAAGAATCTCATAAGAAAAGGTACAGCATCTCTTCAGAAGATAAGGACAAACAAGGGATCAAGATAAGTGAGAGCTGGCTATCAGAGCTGCAGAAGCATCCTTATATTTCAAGCAAGATTTATAGCTTAACTCTTTAGAAAAATCTGGTACTGCCATCTTCTTGATGAAGGAATAGAGCAAGCTTCACAGAGAGCGAAAGTCGCAGACAAAGTATGATGTTATCAAGAGACTTTATTCAAATATTTAGCCACCAGAGTTAATGAACATAGATGCTGGATCTGGAAGTAAGAGAAGAAACTTAGGAGAAGGAAGCAAGAAGTAGAAGAAAAGAAAGAGAAGTCAGCTCCTTCTAAAGAATTTTAAATGTGACTTATATATTC
>ARYC01019165.1:0-38039 GCA_000711775.1 Oxytricha trifallax | reverse complement strand
CAAATATCATTATCCTAAGCTTTCACGTTTATGCAATAAATACATCTGTATAAAATTCTTCCACAAGGTACTAAATTGTGATCTCCAGCTGGTATTATTAACTAGTTTTTAATTCTCCCCATTAAAGTTCAATAAAAGAAAATGCAAGTTGAATTATTGATTTGATTGATTTAATTTATTAAACCTATAGACTATTTCGTTATTTAAAGGCAAACCAAAATATAGAGCAAATGTTTAGTTTATTTTAATTTTTTATAAGAGACTAAATGAAATTTCTGATAGTAATAGAAAAATTTTACATAATATTTTACTTACTTTTAATTATTGAATTGTTATAAGTTTGTTATTAGAAATAATCAATTTTATAAGATTTACTTACTTTATCCTTTCATCCAAAGTTTAATTTTTTAGTTAGTTAGTTTTAATTAAACATAATAAATATTAAACGAACTTAATACTTTATTATAAGTAAATTATACTTCATTATATGAATTGATATATAATTAAACTGGAATCTATGGTTAATCTAAGAAGTCATCAACAAAAATAATAAACTCATAGACCAAAGAATCAATAAGAAATTCAAACTATCTAAAAATATAAATATTATAAAATAAATATAGTCAATTATTCATTGATTTAAGAGAAATGGATCTATTTCAAATAGTTTTATAAAAAGCATTAATATTAAAAAATAGGCTTTTGTAATTTATCTCTAAACTTATAATCAGATAATAATTTAAATGCAATTATATAGTATATATTGTTAATAAAATAGTTACAGTTAAATTCTCAATTTTAAATTGTGAATATAAAAATTTAATTACAAAAAAGCTTTTTATTCATAAAAAACCGCACAGCTGTGCGGTTTGAATAATAAAAAAATCTTATTTATGATTAATTAATTTTCATAAAATATAAGAATTGCATTTGCGTTAAACTTATATAATAAACCGCACAGCTGTGCGGTTCTTAAATTTATTTGAAAATAAACTAAATAATTGATGGTTTTATATAAAACTATTTTTTCTATTCGTTTTATTTATGGGGTTTAAAATTATATAACCGCACAGCTGTGCGGTTTGAATAATAAAAAAATCTTATTTATGATTAATTAATTTTCATAAAATATAAGAATTGCATTTGCGTTAAACTTATATAATAAACCGCACAGCTGTGCGGTTCTTAAATTTATTTGAAAATAAACTAAATAATTGATGGTTTTATATAAAACTATTTTTTCTATTCGTTTTATTTATGGGGTTTAAAATTATATAAACCGCACAGCTGTGCGGTTTTAGTAGTATTGTATTAATACATTTTACATTGAGTTTTAAAAATTTTTAGGGGTTGTCATATTATTTTACTTACCAATATATTCTTTAATTCTATACTCTTAAGAATTATTTCTAAATCTATCATCTTATATCAATCTAATGCAAGCATCGTTGTTTTATTTTACTTTTATATTCTTATTTTGTAAAAATAATTTTACTTACTTGACAAGTCATTTAATTCTAAAGATTTTTTATTTTTTTACTATTACTTATTCAAAATTTTCATTAAAATTTTTGCTTGTGTTTACCGCTTGTTAATGGTTTGAAAAATCTTATTTATTTTTATTATCAAAGTGATTTTTATAAATTTCTCGCATGTTATGCTTCTAAGATTGTAATCATGGACTCCTACTCAACTGTTAAAATTTATGTTGTCAAAATGAACTTCTTAGCACTATTTTAATTTCTACATCAATAAAAGTTAAGCTCAAAAAAATTTATTTATAATTACTTTGATTAATTATTCCAAACCTTGTTAGTAAGTATGTAACAAGAACCAATAGTCATTTTAAATACAAAGTATTAGTAAAATCAAACTTGTGTGAGATTTATATTAGTTTACGTTACCAAATCCATAAAAGAAGAAAGTAGTTAGGGCTTTATTTTGATCAATTAATTAGATAAACTTCCTATAATTATAACAACTTCAATGACTTAAGTTCTTTTTTTCATCATAATTTTATTAGTACCTCTTCATACATCTTTAAGTGCAATGTCATCAAGGGCTCTAATAACACACTTGTGAAAGCAAGAAGATGCCCAGTCTACGTTTCTAGTTAATATAGCTTAGCATAATTCTACTATAACTAATTCCTTAATGTAAATCTTTCTACCTTCCTTTGTAATCATCTTCTTTTGCTTTCCAAAAGCTTCTTTGACACTTATTAATAAATTTTTTCTCTTCACTTAAGCGAAAAACCGCTCGATAGGAGCTAACATAAAGTGATAAGGGCCCAGAAACATAACAGGAATCCTATGCTCTTTGAGCTTACTCAGTAAGTAACCACTTCTATGGTAAGATGCATTGTCAATCATAAAAATATGATTATTTCTCCATTGAGGGTCCTCTTTTGACAGTTTAGCCACGAGGTTTAGAATGAAATAGAGAACTGTTTTGCTGTGAGTTCTACCTGAATTTACTGAAAAATAAGCCTTGTTATTACTGCTAAGACCAGCAATAATGCTTATATCATTCAATCTTATTGAAGAAGTAGTGTGATTAAGCACACCCTTCTTTGCCCATCTTTTTGTCTGGTTTTGGCTGAATCTGAGTAAACTTTCATCTATATTGATTATTACCTTATCCTCTGTAAGATTTTTTAGAAAGTAATATGCAGCCTTTTATCTCTCAATCTTTGACTTCATCATATTCACCCTATTGCTTAGATAGTACCTTTTTTATAATTCAGCTTCTTATTTTACTTCAAATATCTCCTCAAAGTAGACAATGATATTATAATACCTAAATGAGACTTTATCTCACTTTGTAACCATTAACAACTCAGCTAACTATCTCCACTCACAATTCTTTCATTAATCAAACATTAAACATTTTAAGTGAATTTGCTATACTTTTTTCTTTGACAACTTTACTAATACTCAATTTAATCGTCATACTCTTTGATGATTTTTTTTACTTTCATGTAGCTCATGTTATAACGTTTCGTAAGTGTTGAAATTGGCACTCCATAGCTAGTGGCTATTGATGAATATTCTAATTTAAACTTTGCTGATTTATTTGTTAAATTTAAGTACTTTTTGAATGATTAATAGAACTTCTACTTGCCTCCGAAGAAGAACCATGTTTATTTAAAATGTGGAATTCTTTTTCAAAATACTCTCAAAGTTCGACACCAACATCCTCACGATGCTAATCTCTGTTTAGAAATTTCTCCAAAAGTTAAGTAGCATTCAAAGTATTCATGCCCCTTCTCTTCTTAAATAAAATTCAGGCTCTAAGGACACTTTCTGAAATTTAATCTGACGAAAGACTTTATTATTCATTTGAATTATTTAGATCGCGAGAGGACTATCTCCTAGGATCTTAAAATACCTGCTGTTCATAATGGTCTAAGGTCAAGGCTTTGACTCGATGGTCTAATGAAGACAGATCTTGCTACGATAACTGAAAGACTTTTATGGGTTAAGGCCTAAATCTCCAATCTCTAACAAAGTCGAAGTGAAGTATTAATGAAGTTCTTGACCGGCATCCACAATTTCTTAATCGCTTTCGCTTGATGATGAGAGACTTCATAGGTGTGGTTAGTGGGCCCACGCTTGCGCTGAAAGTAATCTGATATCTTTGATGTTACAGATTTTAGTTTTTTCATTTCTTTCCTTTAGGTTTATGATGAGCGGCAAAGGATTTCTCTATAGAGAATTATGTTTCACAGAGAAATATTCTTCTATTTACCTAGGTTCCCCTATTTAATTAATAATAAATTAAATTTATTTGTACTTTATAATTAAATAATAAAACTTAAGATAATTGACAACAAATTATCTCATGGACCACAATATGAATATTGCCTAAGTGAATGTTCATCAAATTCGCTAAAAGTTAGGCTCTAAGAAAGAGCTTTACGATTTTCTCGCCCAGGATTGCCATGCTTATCTTCCCAAGTTGACTTGCACAAATATTTACTTTTTGAAAAGCATAATAAACGGATAAAAAAACGTAAGAATCTAATTTTTAACAAACTTTAGTATTTGAAGAGGACTGAAGTTATCGTTACTGCTGTACCCCAAATCGAAGGACTTAGCGCTGATGATTTCCTAAAGTTTGCAGAGAATTGACAAGATATGCTCTAGTTTTTGTCAGACTAATGCGATTGGATCCATCTCGACAAGAGATGGATCTGTGATGTCCTAATGACCATTGACAGAAATGGAATCAGTGATATGGATCACCAAGCGAAACAATAAAGGCTCGATAAAATGAATAAAAGCTAGAATCTTCTTGTAAATATGAGACCAGAATTTGCATAAGCCCTAAACAACTCCCTCTAATTTAG
Organism: Oxytricha trifallax; assembly: GCA_000711775.1. Lineage (NCBI taxonomy): Eukaryota > Ciliophora > Spirotrichea > Sporadotrichida > Oxytrichidae > Oxytricha > Oxytricha trifallax. The sequence goes on along the minus strand of ARYC01019165.1, from coordinate 33,688 downwards.
TTGTAAGCTTTTTTGTTTTAATCGTACTTTAGAGCAAAGAGGAAGATCAGCTTTTCTACTTAAGGAAACCTCACAGAGAAAGAGAAGATATAGAGATATTGAAGAAGTTAAAGGGGAGGAGTCACTATTGAATTAGAGCAAGCAAATACTTAGAACAAAATAAAAGAGTGCGCCAGGAGATAATGACACTCCAGGAGTAAGTGGATGAGCTAGCAGATTACAAGAACTTAGTCATGCAGCTACATCAAGCAGGCATCATCAACGAGGATGGTAATCCACTTTAATAACCCCATTAAGACAATAACATATTAAATTGACTAGAAATCATGCACAAGACAGATATAATCTGTGTGTTTGTTTGACTTAAATTTTTTTAAAAGAACTAATTAAATGCAATGTACGCTATTTAAATTAACTTCACTTATAACTCTTCTTGTTCAGCTGTTCAGACGATGTGTACGTTCTTGATCTAGTAATTCTTTTATTCAAAAGATTTGTATAGGGAAATGGTTTAGATTCAGTCAAAGTAAAGTTCACTTTCTATGCTTTTGCTGGTCTTTTCAAGGGAACTTTGAATTCACATTCTTCTTATTTGTCAACATTCTCCTATGAACAATTTGCCTTGTCATTTTTAGAATTCTACTTGGCATCTCTCTTCTTCAAGCAGCCATTCTTAGGTTAATTTTCCTTTTGCTAAAGGATTGATTGAGACTTTTATATTTTTGACTCAAGATGCTTCTGACCTATTGATTAATCCTCATCACTCTTCCTTAATGCTTTCATGCTTACTCTAGCATTCACCCCTGAGGTTTGATGGTAGACTGAATTTACAGCTTCTTGTGCATCACTCTTTTAATCGTCTAGCTTAACAAACTCTTGATTAACGACTTTGGAGGGCTACTTGGTAGTTTCTTGGTAATTGGTTCTTATGGCTTCTCATCAAAGGCGCTTACTTCATTTTCTTGATCGGTTTAGTTTAAATCTCCATCGACAATCGCTTTATCTTGCAAGTTCATTTATTTGTGGGTCTGAAGTGATCCACTCGATTAACTTAACAACGTTTACAACTTTGAGAATCTAATGTGCGATTCATTGTCCAAAAACTCTTGCTAAAATTGAATAGACTTTTCAACCGTATCTTAAGATCCTCTCATCCATAGTACGTGCCTCCATTGACCTTTGTTCTCTAAACGGCCAACCCTGCCTACAATTTGCTGAGTGGATTTCTTAGAGAAAATATCGGCGATTATAAATAAATGCCACCATTATCTTCTATTTCTCTTGAAGAATGAAAGTCAGTGCCCCTACCCTAGATTTCAGATAGAAGAAAGACCCCGTATCGCTTGTTAGTATTTTGGATGTTGAACTTCTCCTCCAAGTAGGCATCTGCTTTAGAATCTTTAATGCCTTTCATGCTGAAGAACTAGAGTTCTTTAACTTTGAAATAATGCTCAATCATCACATATGAAGTAGATGCTACGATGATAAGTGGTGTGACTAGCGTTTGCTTCATTGATAGCTCATAGAGATATTTGCAGAATTCAGACTGCTATTAATTAAAAAGCAAATCTTAATGGTGGGTTTTCTTATCAGCTTTCAATGAATTAAGAGTTGGGAATTTGACCTCTTATACGCCAAAAGATGAGTCCAAGCACGTTTATTCTTTCTAAGTGAGTATTGATCCAGTTAGTCCAATTAATTTGCTCGCTCTTTTCAAATGATTGATAGTTTCGAACATATATGCTGGCTAGCCGTCGAATAACAACCAGTCATACTCATCCAAAATAACTATTGAGCTCTCTAGCTATCTCAGGAAATTGTCATCTTGCGTGAGACTATCAAAATGTTTTTGCGTCATATAGTAAACACCAAGCTTGTCTTCAAATTGATTGTAGTTAATATTTAAGCCACTCTTTATAATAACATCTGAAAAGCGTTTTTCGTCTCTCAAGACTAAATAATCGTCTCCAATTATGATAGTGCTTTTTTAATTATCATTTGTTAATAGAATGGCAAGAGTTGCGCATAGTAAAGTTTTTCCATTACCTATACCAAAGTTATAAAATTGATAAGGCTTAGCATCATGCAGAGAATAGTTAATGCAAAGTTTTTGAAGTGATAAAAACTAAAAACCCAATAGACCCTCAAGCTTTCCCAGTGATTCTGATTTAATTAACTAGTTTTCTTAAAGTTCACAGCAGTATTGGAAAACATCTTTGTTTTGTTTATTTATCTTTTTGAGCTGACCAATCATTTTAAAAAACTATTAGCCCGAAAGATCCTCAACATTCTTAGGGTTCTTTAGAATTGCTTTCAAGAATTTGTATTACCATTTATTAAATGAAACACAACATCCGGTCTGTTCGAAATGCCTTTTTCTAGTTGAATAAATGTCACTTAATCTATCACCTCTAGGATTTCTTGGAGCTTACTTATCCACCTTAAATTTCGTTCTTTTTACTCTACCGAAAACTAAGCTATAAGCAGGGAAAAATCTGATTGGTACAAATAGTCCCATTTTTTAACGAAAATGTCGCTAATGTGTGAAATCAGCTTGTCAAGATCTGTACAACTTTACGCTTGACTCAGGGCATTGATCTATACAAAATCCCCAACTACATTGATAGGGATATCACGGATAAGTCTAAGGCCATGGTCTTGCTTCAGAATTTGAATAAAAGGTTTGTTGAGGCATTACAAAGTATTAGGTAGTAATCTAATGACCTAAGGGTCTATCTTGAAAGAGGTGAAAGTACATCCCATCAAAGGGATTATACCAATGTTCTTTCTATCTAATAAGACCAACTCTTCTTGTAAGGTAGCAAAGGCTTCGATTTCATTGATGAAAATGTAATTGGCTAGACCAAGAGTCTGCTCTGAATTTGGCCTTTAAGCTAGCAGAATCATTGCATTCTTTAAAAGCTCTTGATCGATTAGGATTATTTCATTTTTGTAGAATAATAGGGATTATACAAAGAGTCGAGTCTTGATTTACAGATCTACCTTAGAATTCACAATTAATTCGTGAATCAATCCAAACATCCCATCATAGAAGTTTGATGAGCAGGTTGTCTTTAAATTTATCAAAAATTCAAGCAAGCTCTAGCTATTCCTTAGGCTTATTGTCTCTAAGAACTAGTATCTCTCTTATGGCTTGAGAAGCATATACTCTCTCAAATAATTAGAAGTGATCTCCGACTGAATCTTCGCTCCATAATTGGCCTAGGGAGTCTGTGATGTTGGATTACCAAGCACATCGTTCTAGCTTGCATTTTATCGATGAGGATATGAGCCCATTTGACTGTAATCGACAAGTACTTTTTGAGTGCAGTCAAAGCTTTTCAACGATTTAGCTTTCATTGATTTACAGTGTCCTTTTGCAGTCTTATTCAACACATACTTACTTATAAATCTTGGCAAGTCACTGGAATTTCTGAGTTTCCTGAATTCTTCAAGGTCAAGAAGTTGTTCAATGTTGTAGTTTGTATGGGGTAGAAGAAGCTTGGCTTTGTCTATTAGCTCTGGATATTCTGCACCTTCGTATTTAGGCTTGTGTCCTCTTTTATTGTTTGAGAGTAGGTTGAATTTTTCATCTTGTGAACCTATCTAAAAAGCAGGCGTGTCTACTTAAGATTGTTCGTTCGATTAATGGAGAAGAGTTTAAATCTCTTTAAGTGAGACGGATTCAACTTCTTTTAAGGAGTCTTGGGATGCTCTTTCAGATTTGATGTTTGACATTTAGAAAAGGGAGGTAAATTTAAAGTTGGCGGCTAATTATCTTAATTTAAAATTATTTAATTTATAATTAAACTTAATTGATTCTTAATTAATTCTTAATTAATTTCAAGTCAAATTAATCACAAAGTAAGGCAAAATCTACTTAATCTTCACTTTTTCAACAAAAATAATCATTGTCTCAATCTGAGATATCCCATACATCTCTATTACTAGCAAACTGGTAAATTCCTTTGGCCATTATGCAAGAACTCATTTTATATAAATAAATACAGGGTCGTTAAGAAGGGCCGAAATCAATTAGAAATAATTAAGAATTCTAAATTAATTTAATTAAGAAATTAAGACTTAAAAAGGGCAAGGACATGGTAAAAAGCATTCACACTCTGAATAATGGTCTTGCCGTTGATATAAATTGTAAACACCATTAATAACTTTCTTTGCAACATTGACCACTGGTGTGAAATTAGAGGCCTCTTGGCTTATGTAACTAATGCGGGTTCAGCTAAAGTCTGAATTAAATCAATAGGAAAAGACTATCTTTGAAAATGGATGGGCTACTCAGTGAATATAAAACGATAGAAAAACTTTAAAGCAGGATCAATCAATAAAATAGGTTCTAACTAAAACTAACTAACAAATCTGGTCAAGAAAATGAGTTTCAATAAATACGGGGTTTTATAAATATTAAGCCATGAATTCCTGCTTATATTCTTTGAAATCCTTACTTAGTGTATTCATTTGAATTTAAATTTCTCTTTTTTATTCAAAAATTTTACCTTACCAAAATTTCATTTCTAAGGGCGATACTCTGCGAAGAGAAGAAAGCATTGAAAACTTAAGATGTAAAGTTTGCAGAGATTCCAAACTATCCAGAAATCTCAGTGACTAACTTATACGATGATGCTATGAATGACTCAGAGGTTTCGCTGTACTTGCCTACTAAGAAGCAGTTGTCAAATAAACTGCCTGAAAGAAACTATTTTTTTGGCATTCTAGCAACAATTAAAGGTGATTACTTGAAAGAAATTATTCAAGAATCTCATAAGAAAAGGTACAGCATCTCTTCAGAAGATAAGGACAAACAAGGGATCAAGATAAGTGAGAGCTGGCTATCAGAGCTGCAGAAGCACCCTTATATTTCAAGTAAGATTTGTAGCTTAACTCTTTAGAAAAATCTGGTACTGGCATCTTCTTGATGAAGGAATAGAGCAAGCTTCACAGAGAGCGAAAGTCGCAGACAAAGTATGAAGTTAGCAAGAGACTTTATTCAAATATTTAGCCTCCAGAGTCAATGAACATAGATGCTGGAGCTGGCAGCAAGAGAAGAAACTTAGGAGGAGGGAAGCAAGAAGTAGAAGAAAAGAAAGAGAAGCCAGCTACTTCTAAAGAATTTTAAATGTGACATATATATTCTTTAACTTAACAACAAAACTTATTTATATACATTCACTCTCCCTTCTTTAGCACACTTTTAAAGCAATTAATTATCTACTCTCTTCGCTGAGCTTTTAATAAAGTCTACTGTATCGATAGGTAGGTCATGCATCAAGTGGTATAGCAGCAGTTTCTTGTAATGACCTTTTAATATTCCTCAGTAGAACTCAATTCCATTAAACTATGGACAGTAAGGCACGTTGAACACAAGTGCTATTCTAAGTTTTTCATAACTCTTCCTCGTTTCTTTTATCTTACGAGCATAAAGTTTATCAACGAATAGTATAATCTCGTATTCAGGGTACCTCTCTCTCATCTCTTCTAAGAACTTAATATACTGCTCTGTCTTAATTGAGCGAGTATGAATAACATAAGTTTCCAAACCAGTATCCTCGCTTATACCTCCAAGAATTGCCATTGTTTATAACTTGACCTTTTAGTCATATACTTCTATGTTGCTATGCCTCTTATACCAAGACTTCTAGATGAAAGTGTTGAAGGTAAACACAGCCTCGTCAGCATGTATAAACTTAATATTATTCTATTAGGCTCTCTGCATTTAATTATAAATATAATTTAAGTTGTTGTTGTAAAATGGCAGAGTGAAATCAATCACTCTCTTGATACGATTCACACCTTTATAAGAGATACCGTTTCGTTTATAGATGTTGGCTATAGACTAAGCAGAGATCTTCAACTCAGGGAATTGGCGATGAAACATAGGAGCTCGTTGGTCTAAAGAGATTTGAGCCCAATACTTTAAAGTTTTTTCATTAATAAGATAGTCAATATGTTTCTATAAAAACTTTGAATTCCACTTAAGCTTAGAATACAGCTATTATTTTTTTAATTTCACAGCTTTCAAGCGGTGAGAGCAGACAGTTGATGGTGTAAGCTTTAAGAGCAGTGCAATAGACTTATAGTTAAGTACTGGTTTGACTTATTCACTATGCATATCACATCCATAACGCAGTTTAAACACTAAATCTATATACTCTTCATCATAAATAGACCCCAAAAGCTTGCTATTATAGTCTAGCATTTAATTAACAACCCCAACCCCTAACAAATTCCCTACAAATCAAAGCACTTATAAACCTCATTAAGGGGTTTTGGGGTTTTGATTATTAATCACTTTCTTAAAAAAGATTTAACAGGATTTAATCGGTGTCAAATGTGTAATAAGTGTCAAATTCCTCTTTAATACATGTAAGAATTTACAATTTCTGGTGTCAAATGTGTCAAAAACTTTTCTGCTCATCTCAGTCACATCAAATCGGTGGTTCCAATAGTCGGAACACTTAAAAACATAACGGTAACTAGCATGAATCAAATTTGATCTATAGACCCCTGTAATTAATGGCAGTTATATATATTTACGATTTGAATTATTTTTTTATTTTTCAATTTCCCAAATTCAATTCTATTTAGCAATAATATGATTGAGAAGGAGCAATTATTATTACTAAAATATAAATTATTTGGGAAAGTAATATTAAAATAAAACTAACATAATAATAATTCGTAGCAGTTAACTTTCAGGAAGCCTAGACAATCCAAACACCAAACCCTTATATGTTTAAATATAGATAAAAACTTTCTGTAAGTCATTTCTAGGAGGAAGCCTAAATGCTACATGATTTCGTCCAAGTAAAATGGCATCAATCTGAATTATATGCCTGCATCTTTAAATTTTGCTTATTAAAGAGCATAATACTCATTATCAAATTCCATTTAGAACTTGTCATCAACAAGAAAGTAATTGAAAGGATAAATTTTGTAAGCGTATTAGTCATCTGTTATAACTCTCTTCTCTATTTTATCCTCTAGAGTGAGATAGCTTTCAAGATAAGAATGTAAGTTAATAATTTTCAAGACAGGAATCTTTATAGCCTAAATTTTTACCATAATTTTATTGATCTCTATAACTAGAAGGTTCTTGACAACTTTCTTTATTTTGACTTACTTCTATACCTCAACCCTAACAGACTCAGAAGGATTTGCTGACCTTCTTTTTTATAAGAATCTTTTACCTGTAGGTTCATGAATAAACACAAAGCTTTGATTGTGCTTTTTCTTTAAGTGCACTTTAAGATCTCTTGTATGAGAATATGGCTTCTCACAAAACTCACAGACGTACTTGTCATCCTTTTTTTAATGCTTAAGGTATAGCCTAGGCATATCGTTGTGTATATCTCTCAAGTGTCTCTTGCAAGTTGACTTGTAGAGGAATACTTTAATACATTCTTTGCATGAATAGTCAACTTTGGTTGGTAATATTGAAAGCACCATGGCGGGTTGTTTAACCTCCTCCTCAATTAGCACAGCTTCTGTGATGACCTCCTACTTAATTTATATTAAATCTCAAAGCTAGACTGGTCAAAGTTGTCATAAGTCAGCTCCCACTGAGTACAAGCGTCTCTGGTCTCTACTTTTCTTGGTTACTGGAATGATAATTTTTATTAGCTTGATCCAAGTAATGCTGCTCTTCTCAAAAAGTTAGCGCTTATTTTAGTTTGCTGATATATTTTATTATAATAATGATAAAATATACCTTGATAAACTATAATAGTCGAGTAAAAGACAATTTGATTGATTCTTTGCTGAGAGGTAAGAAAATTAATTGACCATAAAAGACTGTAAGTTGACATATTTTTTGAGAATTTTATACATTTTAGTAAATTAAAATACTCCTAATGAAGTTTTGTTTCTCTAGGAGGTCCTCCAAATCAAGTTTGAACTTAATTTGGAGGACCTCCTAAAATAATTAAACATTATTAGGAGCAATTTAATAATGATAGTTTTTAAAAATGGAAATCAATCTGTGAAACTTGGAGCAAGCTTTTCAATGCTTCTCCCCATATCTTTTCAAGGCTGACCTCCAGTAGGTCCTCCCTATTTAGAAGTAAGATTTAAATAAACTTAGAATGGATATCCATAATTTTAAATTTCATTAACATTTATAGAAAGAGGAAGCAAGATGGAGTCTATGAATGATGTAATGAAGAGAATTTAATCTCAAGATTTAATTAGAAAAATTCGAAGTAAAGAGGATCTTTATAGATATTTGGTATAGCAAGGTAAGTTCCTAATAAAGATTAATAAATCCATTATAGTTGGATTGTTCTTGCCAACTTAGGATTGAACTAAAATCTCATTCTTAAAAGCCTTACTGAGTGATGACAAAAAAGCTTTTAAGTCGTATAAAATTAGGATAATAGAGATAGAGATACCTAACTACCCTTAAATATCAGTGACAAACCTATATGACGATGCTATGAGTGATCCGGACGTAGCTCTCTACCTTCCATCAAATCTACAGCTCTCTAATAAGTTGCTAGAGAGATAATTCTTCTTTGGTGTTCTTGGAACTCTAAAACCTGAGTACTTAAATAAAGTAATTTAAGAAGCTCACAAGAAACGCTACAGCATTTCTCCTGAAGAAAAAGAGAAGCAAGGTATTAAAATAAGTGACACCTGGCTGTAAGAACTTCAAAAACATTCTTTCATCTCAAGAAAGCTTGAACTACTAACTTTCTAGAAAATTCTCAACTGCTATTTATTTGATGAAAGAGCGCAGCAAATTAAACAGAGAGATAAAGTCTAAAGTTTAGCAATACTTTATAAGAGATTTTTCAAAGATTATTAAAAGCCAGACGAGATTAACATGGATGCAGGAGCTGGCACTAGATAAGAAACATGAACACAAGCCTTAAGAGGAAGTAGGAAGAAAAGAAAGAGTAGCCAAATCCAATTACGGAAAAATTAAATTTGTGAACTTACTCATTCGTTTAAATCTAAAACTACTTTATATACACAAAACTTCCCTTCTCTTGCGCACACTTTAGCTTTATCATAGCTGACTTTTTTAGCAGCACTCTTCATAAAATCGACTGTATCTATCTTTAAATCATGTATCAGATCGTAGAGCAGCAATTTCTTATAATGACCTTTCAATAACCCCCAATATAATTCAATACTAATAAATTGAGGACTGTATGGAACATTAAATTCAGGTGTTATGTTTAATCTTTCATTTTCCTTCCTTGAGTCTTTAGTTTTATGAATTGACAAATTATAAATTAAAAAACAGAATAATCTCTTAGTCAGCGTATTTGTCTCTGAGTTATTCCAAGAACTTTATATATTATTCGGTCATTTTTAGCGAGGGTGGATAACTTAAGTCTCGAGGTCATTATCTTCGCTTATTCCACTAAGAATTGTATAAGTTTAAACCTTAACCTTTTAATCATATGCTTCTATGTTGCTGTCCCGCTTATACCAAGACCTTGATATAAAGGTATTAAACGTGAATACTGCCTCATCAGCGTGTATGATTTTAAATTATGCTCTCAAGACCTCTGCATTTAATCAAAAATATAATTAAAATTAGTCTTATATAATGGAACATTAAAGTTAATCACTCTTTTTATGCGATTGACTTTTTTAAAGATATTGGCTAAAATTTAAGTATTTTCAATATTTTAGAAATTAAAATATATAATGAACTTAATTATCTGGAATAATATAAATTATTTTTCATTAATGATGTTTGATAGTCATTATCCTAATAGCTTTCATCTTGAATGCAGTTTTCAATTGTTGGTATCTGCCTAACCAAGTTTGGAACCTTAGACTCAAGCCTAAAAATCTTAAATCTGCCCTTCAAATAAACTAAGTAGAATCACAAATATTAGGGGCTCAATACTTTTTATCTTTTCATTTTTTATTATCAGTTTCTATCCAATAAATGAAAATCGGATAAAGCGAGAAATTTTCTATCAATTTTTCTCGCTTTGTCCGGCCATAGTAATAATTTAAAAAACTTAATCTTAATCTCAAAATCTCTTTATTAGGTATAAGAATTATAAATAGTTAATTAATTAAAAATCAAAATATGTTTTTAAAGTTTCTGATTCCTTTATTTATTTTGATTAGATCCTATATTAAAATTTGATATCTTAAAATAATTACCTTTTATAGAAACACTTATACATTTTAATATATAGATCAGAAAATTTTAAAAGTAAAATAATTTATAAATCAGTTACTATATATATTTATTATTCCTAATCTACGCATCTTTAAAATTAATTTTAATTCTCTCTGTAATTCTTAACCGGACAAATCGAAAAAAGTTTATGGAAAATTTCTCGCTTTGTCCGGTTTCATTTTGTAATTTTGTAGTATTAAAATATATATATATATATAAATAAATATAGTCAATGAAAGAAAAAACTATAAGAATATGTTCAATAAAACAAGTCTAAGTATAGAAATAAATGGAGCAGAATTCTATGATAGAAAAAGATCAATCGTATTTAACTGTATGGAGAAGTAAAAAGTTAATCAAGAGAGAATGAGAGCTACTCAAAGTAAATCGAGAGGCAGGGTAACAAATCTATTTCATACTTTAAAATTATTGATAAAATTTATTAACATATCGGATTCTTTATATATATATATATGAATTTCTAAAAATTGGAAAATCCTTAAATTTTAGCCAATTTTATTCTTTTGATTTAAATAATTGCTATAGATTAGGCAGAGATATGAGGCTCAGGAAATTGCCAATAAAACATCATAACTCTCTAGACAAAGATAAATGATCATATTATTTAAGAGTCTTACCATTAATAAGAAAATCGATGTGATTTTGCTTAAATTTTAAAGTTATCTTAGGTTTAGAATTGAGATGCTATCTTTTAAAATCCAATATAAAAGACAGTGAAACTTAACAGTAGCAGGAGATTTATGGAGAAGCCTTGTTGCTAGACGTGTAATTCAGATCAGGCATGAGTTATTCAATATTCATCACATCCATAGCGGAAGTTAAGAAATAAATATATATACTAACTGTCATAAACTGACCCCAAACCTCTTATATACTCCCAGAAATTACTTACATTCTAACATTAAATCCCATGCATAAACCCTATTAAAACCCTAATAAAGTGTGCATTAATAGTCTACTTTTCTCAATATAAAACTTAATCAAACAACTTCAGGGGTTTTGGAGTTTTGAACGTAGTACTATTTCAAAAGAAAATTCATAATCAGCTGGACTTTAATACTGGTGGTACCTCTCTATCCCTTTCCTGAAGCAAGATGAATTGATTTTAATTTTGGTGATTTGTTTAGTAACTTTTGTTGATAAAATTAAAATCAATTTATTTCGCTTTAGGAATGCGATAGAGAGGTATCACCTGTATTAAAGTCCATATAATTTTGAATTCTATCGGGCAAGCACCACATTGCCTAGATTTCCTGAAAGTTAACTCCCTCGAATTATTATTATTATTAATATATTAACTTTATTTTAATTTATTTTCCAAATTCAAAGACACTATGTCAATAATAGAAATTCCTTATAAAGATAAAATGGCACTAAGATACATATAAAAATATTGATATTCTATAATCTTCAATCAATGAATTATAGGATTAAATACACTGCAATAGGATGTGTATACAAAATACAGATTGGAGCGAAAGGCCATTAACTTAAAATAAAAATAACTAAAAATATTCCAGAAGTTAAAAATTTTAATTGCACAGTCCTTGTCGATATTAATGGGAAATTCAATATTAAATAGGAAATTAATTTATAATGAATTTTAAAAATAAACTAGCTATTTCTAGAGGGCTGTATAAATTATAAAATTTAAAGATCAATGAAACAAATTTATGATTTCTTTGGATCATTTTATTATCTTATTTGTTGGCAGATTTTTAAAAACTAAAATGTTAATTGATAAAAATAAATATTTATACTTTATACATTTGAGAGAATAAAATTCATTTAATTGCATAGATTTTTAATTTTATTTGAGAATTTTGCATATCGTATATTGTTATTCAAGATTTTATTATAGTTATTGAAAATATATTCTTATAATTATTTGTTAACCAATAACATTCGTAACCCAGATGCTAAAAGTGATGAGGGAGAAGGCAAGCAGCTCCTTCCATATTAATTTGTAACATTTATTAAAATTATTTTAATAAACTAACTTAAATTTATTATATTTATCAATAAATGGATCATGAACTGTATTAATCACATCTGCAGTATTGCATTCTAAAGCCAAACAAGAGTTTAATAATGTTTAAAACTACTTAATGTTTTAGATATTTTTTATTCTTAGAAATTTTTATAGTTTCTTCTGGAAAATGAGCACTCTTGAGAAATTCAAATATAAATTATCAAATTTTTAGAATTCTATCTAATATTTGTTATTATAAAATAAGTAATTCTAAAAAGTAGGGAAACCATCAACTGAATTCATTAAAAATGCTATTTTAAACTGTGAACCTCATAAACCCATATCAATTGAGTAGCCTCAAGATGTTTTTGTTAGTGGATTGCCAAAGATTCTCTCTAACTCACAATTCAAAGCAGTTTAAGAAGCTAGGGTTAATTTGAAAATAAATAAGTACAATTTTATGGTTGGGAGAATGTAATTGATTTAAGGACCACCTGGTACAGGTAAAACATTAGTTACATGTGCAATTGGAAAATAAGGAGTTATAAATTAATATTAATTGTAGCTAATTGGTTTAAAATGAATCCCGAAGAGCAAATTAAAAAAAGCAAAATACTATTTTAAATTGTTAAAAATCTTAATAAACCTTTTTGAAAAGTTATTATATTAATTTCAAATGTAGAACATAAAATAGAATATTTTTTATTAAATTGTTTATGCGCTCCTTCAAATGCCACAGCAGATTTAATAGCTGAAAGACTTTAATAAATCGATATACTAGCAAATAAGTTTATCAGATTTTATTCAGAATCAGAGGAAGATCTTTTGAATTTAGATCCAGAAAAAGTAAAACCATTCTCCATAATGCATAGAATTTAATATAATGCTTAATATTCTCATTATCTATGTGATAAATTCTAAGAAAAATCTAATTAATTTATTTTCGTTTTGAAGAATGGTCTTTATGACTGATGAGCAAAAGGAGGAATAATTAATATTAATGCTTAATACAAGACATCTTTACGATGTGAAGTTAGAATTTATATAATTTTAACAATAGAAAAAAAATAGAAAGTAAAAGTTTCTCAGAAACTAACAAAAATATTTAAAGCAATAGGTAGAGTACTATTTCAGTGATTTTAATTACTATGAATAAAGAGGAGGTGATTTGGGCATGCAAAAATTGATTGTTGAAAATGGTTGTGTATTAGTATTTTTAAAAACTAAAATATATTATAATTTTAATTTATGAAGTGTACCCTTCGAAAATTTGCTTCAATTCAATAGGATGATTTAATATTATAATTTATTTTATTATAGTTATTGAAAAAATTACATTTTTTAGTTTAAAATAAATTTATATCTCATATTTTATCATTATATATATATACATAAATGTATATATTAAATAATCTTTTTAGATATTTCTAATTAAATATGATATAAGATAATTATTCTTATATTAAACTTTATTAAAAATTATTTAAATAATTTATTTCCTAAATTTAAATATAAATTAATGAGATACTATCACATGGCAAGTTAATATGATCTCAATTAAATTGCACCTTTTGGTATTAATTACGAACTCTACTAAAATCTAGGATTTAAAAAAAGAGAAAGAAATATTAGTTTTCTTAAAATATTATGTATCAGTTTTTTTCTCAATAAAATGTATTATATTAAAATATTAACAATCAGATCACAGTGATTTTTTTATTATCTATGAACCTCAAATAAAGTTAATTAATCATTTAAAATTTGGGGGCTATTACTGAACAAAAGCAACATTATCTTGACAAAAAAATTATTTTTATATTTTAATATAGTTGGAGTGCCTACACAGGGTCATATTAAGATAATTGAAGAGACTATTTTCAATTACGATGGATTTCTCTATAAAGTTGAAAACACAAAAATAAGTATAAATGCTATCAAAAGATTACATAATTTTTTGTTCAATTAATTTATGCTTCAAGACTATATAACTTACTCAAGTCTTGTTTTTAAGTTATCTAAAACTAAAAGACTACTTGAATATAGAAGTATTATTTAAATTAAATATTTATGCATTATCTTGTAAGATAACTTATTAACAAGACTTGAGTAAGTTATATAGTCTTGAAGCATAAATTAATTGAACAAAAAATTATGTAATCTTTTGATAGCATTTATACTTATTTTTGTGTTTTCAACTTTATAGAGAAATCCATCGTAATTGAAAATAGTCTCTTCAATTATCTTAATATGACCCTGTGTAGGCACTCCAACTATATTAAAATATAAAAATAATTTTTTTGTCAAGATAATGTTGCTTTTGTTCAGTAATAGCCCCCAAATTTTAATGTGCTTTGTATGGATATTAAAAACCCTAAATTTCTTTACTTTGAATTACCAATAAAGATATAACAACCTTAAATGTTAAGATAAAATATAAGAATATAATCATAACTAAACTAAATGTCATTATTGAAAATTAAAGTTATTTTTAAATTAAGCAAAATTATGAGACACAATTTAATATTCAAGGTATCTATAAATAAGATAGAAAATTTAATGGTATTTTTCTCTTTTTAAATCTTTGTTTTTTCCCTAAATAAAATAATTTCTAGTATCCTTCTTAATACTCAAATTAATTTAATCTATTAATATAAAAACCATCATGTTGAATAAGAACGTTTTAGAGCTGCTTTAATTTTTTAATTCTATGCAAAATTTTTTCCCATAATAAAATTTGATAATAAATTGTCTATATTTTAAAATCTCTATTGAGTAGATTATATTTCTAAAGTTATGGAGTTTGTATTAATGATATTAGAAATATGAGCAAACAAAACTATGAAAGCATTATCGATAAAAAATAGAAATTTGAAAGAAGAATCATAGATCAAAAAATAATCTTTAGTATAAAATTAGATATTTTTAGTGTAAATTAAATATTATACTCTTAATCAAACACCAATAATCATTACTACATTTAATGACAGCTGTGAAAAGTTGCTTAAGGACAAGAAATTCAAGAAAGTTAGAAAATACTTTATTATATAAAGATTAATAAAGTCATCATAGATGAGGCTGCACAAGCAACAGAAGTAGAAACCTTACTTCCCATAATAAATGCAAAACAGGTTGTCTAATTAAATTAATTTACTATAAATATATGCTTATAATTCATATCTTGATTGGTGATCACAAATAATTAGGTCCAGTTATTGATACTAAATTAAACGGTCCAGATTAAAATCTTAAAATAAGTTTGCATATAAATAATCTAAGCTTTAAATATGATCGCTTATAAAAATTAAATTTTATTTTTTTTTTATTAATTATTTACTTTAACTTTATTATATTAATATTGATATATTCATCTCTTTCAAAATAAATAATAATTATTGTTTATAATTTCTATTTAATCTATATTTCCTTACCTTTTTGAAAAATAAGCTATACTTAAGCATCATTTTTAAACATAAATCAAATCAATTATAAGTATGGTGTGTTAAAATTCTCTTTTCAAAAGACTTAAATCTATTAAAATTTTACATTTATATTTATATTTTTAGACTTATTGAAGGCGGTTATCCACACATTATGTTGAGTTCTCAATATAGAATGCATCCATTCCTGCTTATATTCTCAAATAGAATATTCTACAATGACAAGATTGAGAATGAGTTCAACTTCTCTTTCTAAAATTTCTTCATTCACAAAGATAGACCTCTACTGTTTGTAGATGTTTTAAAAATTTACATATTACAAGTAAACCAATTATACTGATTTTAATATATTAAATATAAATAATCATTTCTTTTTTTAAAATGTTGATGATGAAGAAACTAGATAAATATGAAACAAAAATAAAATTGAATATAAATATATTTTTTTCGTTTTTAATTAAGTTTATGATAGATCTTTTTATAATGAGGGACAAGCTGTAGCAGCCCTACTAATTTAAATTTTTATAATATTTATAAACTCCTTTACAAATACTTAACAACTACAAGGGGTCTAAAATAATCTCAAATAGGAGTGATCTCTCCTTATAATGGTTAAACTTAAAAGCTAAGGGAATTGATTAAATTAATAAATCTTTTTTGAAAATAAAAATAGATATTTTAATAAAATAAGATCAGCTCTGATCCAAATGTATTGAACACAATTGACTAGTGGTAGGGCAAAGAACAAGATTTCATAATATTCACTACAGTTAGAAACAATTTTAGGGGGAATGGAACTTTTTCAAAGCTAAATCTAGTATCTTACAATTTCCCAAATTAAATTCCTTCTATCTTTGGAAATCATTTTGTTCATTAATTGCATTTGGTTAGAAAATAACGATATAAAACATGATTGGAAATGTGATGTTCTAAGTTTTAGTTACTTATATAAGTTCTACAATTTATCTTAAATTTATATCCTCTTATATGTTATACAAACTTTTATAAAATTAGTCTTCTTTGGACAATTATGAATAGATTTAATCTTGAATAATAATGATTTGGGATTAAAATGTATGCATTTTTTTATGATTAACGATTAAGTGTTGTTAAAATTTATTACAAGAATTATCAATTCAATATTATATATTAAAGTTTAATTAGTGTGGATTTATTTATTTCTAAATATTCTTTTCAATTTAGTTTACAAATTAAAAAAAAAATGTTATTACTATATTAAATTTTTTCATCTTTGAGTACAAAATCTTAAAAATAACAAAGCAACTATGCATTTAAGGAAACCACATTTAATGAATCTTAATGCTACTCAATTGGGGGTAAAGATTCTAACTCACAAAATTTACAAAGTATTGGGGTGTTATAGCAAGAAAATAGGATTAATCAAATATCTATTTTTTTTTATTAAATAAATAAAACTATTAATTAATCATAAATAATGAATGTAGCCATGACAAGGGCTAGGCATGGCATGATTATAATAGGCAATAGATAATGCTTATCTCTTGATAAAAAATGGAAACACTATTTGAAATTAATATTAATTAAAATAAATGTTACTAAATTATTCATTTTCTAATGTTATAATGGATCTTTGAATTAAATACATATTAAAAAATGTTTATTCATAATTATAATCGACCTTTTTATAATAATAATATTTTCTGCTTTAAGTTAAATAAAAATTAAAGTAAAATCTAGATATATAAACATTTTTCATTATTTATAACCAACTCAAACCATCAATTAGGTAGAATTTTAATTTTAGTTGATTTGGATATCTGTTACGAATTATTAATGAATCTAAATAACTGCGAAATACTTAGTGCTTTCAATTCCCAATTATCCCTTAAAATAAATAATTAAAACTAAATGAAAATTGGGAGATAACTTAATAGTCCCAGTGAAGCTGGAATTGATCTCACTTTTATTAGCCATAAAAGCACAAGTCTTTATTTAGATGTGTGGGAAATTAACTTGTATATTTTTCTTTCAATCTTTTATTCTAAAATGTGAAAAATTAGAAGAATTAGATTATTAAAATCCCATTTAACTTCAAAGTCCTATCATGAACTGTAATTTATAATTTGATTTAAATTAAAAATACATTCTGAGCACCGATCATTTTAAGTTGAATTCAATACTTAAACTTCAGCGATACATCTGAAAACACCGAGTTGACTATCAATATGCCTTAGTGTGATTATAATTTTGGGGGAAGTTTCCTGACCTAAAACACAAAAATAAATAACACATAAACCTCTATTAAAAATATATTTTAAGAAATTTAAAGATTTATAGTTATCGGATGTTTCACAAAATTATGTTTAATACGTTCGACTAAATATTATAATTAATATTAAAGTATATTTTGTATAAATATTTGAGATTTTATCATGATAATGAAATATTCAATTTAAAATATATATTATCAAACCTTATTAATGTTAAAGATTTCGAAAAACTTATAATTTTTTTTCCCACTTTTATGCAATAGGCGAAAAATTTCCTTTAAATTTATTATAAATTGCCATTTATTTAGATTAAAAATATTTTATTTTTACATTTTGAACTTCTTAGAAAGAAATGATGCAATAGTAACAGACATTTATGCTGCATATGAGAAAATTAGCACAATCAAAACCCCAAAACCTCTTAATAAGTTTCATAAGTGTTTTGAATGTTGAGGGTTATGTTTGGAATTAGGGTATCTTTTTATTAATTTCATTCTTTATGTTAGATTCAATTTCATTTATAAAGTTGATGGCGAAGATTTTTATTCCTTATTATTTTATCATCTCTATATCTATTAAGTGTTATGTTGAAATAAATTGGCTGAGAATTTTGAATGATACTGCATTTTTTGTTTACTTTCTTATTTAATTAAACTAATTTATAATTTTTTGAGACTCCATTAATTGAAATACTTTTGTACCAATAAAGTTTCAATACTTCAGTAAATGGCACTAATTATGTCTTGTATTAAATGGGAATTTTTCCATGAAAACCTCATGAGACAAAAACTATGTACTAATTTAATTTTAGTATTTTTTTATTGGTACAATTTAAAATTAAGCTATTTTACTATTAATACTAAATAAATTTTAAAACATGTAATACTAATTTTAGGATTTAATTGATTAAAAGAGAAATCAATCTCTGAAACTTGTTACAGTTTCACTAATTTTCTCCATTACTCTTTACAATGTTGACCTCTAAAAAAGAAACCCATATATAGTAGGAGTCTAAAAAGATATAGAATTTTTATATACTGATTTAAGATTGATGTCTATTTACAATAATTCGTAAACAAAGTAATAAGACAATTGAGGCTTTCAATTAAATTAAAATCATTAAATTTATTAATATTTTTAGTTTTAATTTTACATATGTTACCAAACTTTATTTATTGGATAAAAATACGTTTAAAATGAATGGAAGGTCAAAATAATTAAAGTATTGAATTAAATTTCAAATCATTGTTTACAAAAACTACAATAAATATTTTGTACATTCAAAAACCCAAAACCCTTTCAGTAGTTTGATTGAGTTTTTGATTAACAAAAGTAGATTATTAGTGCATACTTTATTAGGGTTTTAGTAGGGTTTATGTAGGGGTTTAATGTTTAAATATTAATATTTTAAGTGAGTATATGCGAGGTTTGGGGTCTGTTTATGACAGTGAGTATATAGATTTATTGTTTAAGTTGCGTTATGGGTGAGATGATTATAGTGATCAACTCAAAACTATCCTAAATTACACATCTATAGCAAGACTGCTCCATAAATCTCCTGCAACTGTGAGGTCTCACTGTCTATTAGCATTGAATTTAAAGAGATAGCAGCTTAATTCTAAGCCTAAAAGACCTCTAAAATTCTAGTAGTATCATATCTTTTATCTTATTAATGATAAGACTCTTAAATACTAGGCTCATTTCTCTTGAGCCTAGAGGGCTGTGATGTTTCATCGTCATTTTCCTGAGCTACATATCTCTGCTTAATCTATAGCTAATATCTATAAAAAGAATAGTATATCTTACGAGACAGTCAATCGCATTAAGAGAGTGATTGACTTTAATGTTCCATTTTATAAGGATAATTTAAATTATATATTCGATTAAATGCAGAGGGCTTAAGAGCAAAATATAAAGTTCATACACGCTGATGATCCAGTATTCGCCTTTAATACTTTCATATCAAGGTCTTGGTATAAGAGAAAGAAACATAGAAGTATATGATTAAAAGGTTAAGGTTTAAACTTATGCAATACTTGGTGGAATAAGTGAAGATATTGGCCTCGAGACTTATGTTATCCACCCTCGCTCAATAAAGACCGAATAATACATAAAGTTCTTGTAATAACTCAGAGATAAGTACGCCGACAAAGAGATTATTTTGTTTGTAGATAACTTATCTGTCCCTAAAACTAAAGACACAAGGAAGGAATATGAAAGGCTAAACATAACACCTGTATTTAATGTTCCATACAGTCCTCAATTCAATGGAATTTAATTATATTGGGGGTTATTGAAGACACTACAAGAAACTTCTACTCTATCACTTGATGCACGATTTGAAGATAGATACAGTCGATTTTATTATGAGTGCTGCTAAGAGAGTCAGCGATGATAAAGCTAAAGTATGCGCAAGAGAAGGGAGATTTTGTGTATATAAATAAGTTTTAGATTTAAGTGAATGAATAAGTTCACATATTAAATTTGCCCGTAAAGGGATTTGGCTTCTCTTTTTTTTCTTCCTCTTAAGGCTTGCTTGGGTCTATGTTTCTTTTCTTAGTGCCAGCTCCTGCATCTATGTTCATCTCTTTTGGCTTTTATAAATCTTTGAAGAGTCTCTTACTCAATTCATGCTTTACTTGAGACTTTCTCTCTCTGTTTAATTTCTGGTTTCATCAAGTAAATAGCAGTGCCAGGTTTTTCTATAAAGTTAGAAGACTAAGCTTACTAGAGATGAATGAATGCTTCTATAGATCCTAGAGCCACAAGTGTCGCTGATTTTTATTCCCTGCTTCTCTTTTTCATCAGGAGAGATGCTATGTCGTTTCTTATGAGCTTCTTAAATTACTTCATTTAAGAACTCAGGTTTCAGAGTTCCAAGGATACCAAAGAAGAAGTTTCTCTCTGGCAACTTATTAGAGAGTTGCAGCTTTGATGGAAGGTATAGAACAACATCTGGATCACTCATAGCATCATCATATAGGTTTGTTACTGATATTTCAGGGTAGTTAGGTATCTCGATCATTCTGATTTCATTAGACTTAGAAGCTTTTTTCTCTTCACTTAGTAATTCTTTTAAGAATGATATTTTTGTTCCCTCCTGTGTTGGTAAGAACAATTCAACTATGGTTAATAAGTTAGTTATAAGTGAAAACTTACCTTGCTATACGAAGTATCTGTAAAGATCTTCTTTACTTTTGAATTTTCCTATTAAATCTTGAGATTAAATTCTCTTCATTGCATCATTCGTTGATTCCATCTTGCTTCCTCTTTCTAGAAATGTTAATGAAATTTAAAATTATGGATATCCATTCTAAGTTTATTAAAATCTTACTACTAAATAGGGAGGACCTAGTGGAGGTAACCTTGAAAAGATATACGGAGAAGCATTGAAAAACTTGCTCCAAGTTTCACAGATTGATTTCTATTTTTATCAATCTATCTCCATTAAATTGCTCCTAATAATGTTTAATTATTTTAGGAGGTCCTCCAAATTAAGTTCAAACTTTATTAGGAGTTAAATTTTAAGGTTAAAACTTAATTAGGAGCATATATAATTTAAAAATGTTTAATAACTTTACCTCCAAATTAAGTTCAAACTTGATTTGGAGGACCTCCTAGAGAAACAAAACTTCATTAGGAGTATTTTAATTTACTAAAATGTATAAAATTCTCATAAAATATGTCAACTTACAGTCTTTTATGCTTAGTCAAATTTCTTTCCTCTCAGCAAAGAATGTACCAGAGTGTCATATACTCTACTATAATAGTATATCTCGGTATATTTTATCATTATTATAATAAAATATATCAGCAAACTAAAATGAGCGCTAACCTGTTAAGAAGAGCGGCATTACTTGGATCAAGTCAATAAAAGTTATCATTCCAGCAACCAAGAAAAGTAGAGACCAGAGACGCTTGTACTCAGTGGGAGCCTACTAATGACAACTTTGACCAGTCTAGCTTTGAGATTTAAATATAAGTTAAGTAGGAGATTATCATATAAGCTGTGTAAATTGAGGAGGAGGTTAAACAACCCTCCATTAATGCAAAGAATGCAATAAAGTTTTCCCTTACAAGTCAACTTATAAGAGACACTTGAGAGATATACACAACGATATGCCAAGGTTATATCTCAAGCATTAAAAGAAAGATGGGAAGTATGTCTGTGAGTTCTGTGAGAAGCCATATTCTCATACTAGAGACCTCAAAGTGCACTTAAAGAAAAAGCACAATTAAAGTTTTGTCTTTATTCATGAACCTACAGGGAATAGATTCCTCTAAAAGAGAAGATCAAGAAACCCAGTGGAGTCTCTTAGAGTTGAAGTCTAGAAGTAAGTTAAAATGAAGAAAGCAGTCAAGAACTTTCCAGTCTCTGAGATCAATAAAATCATGGTTAAAATAGAGGCAATGAAGATTCCCATATTAAAAATTATTGACTTAGATTCTTGCCTAGAAAGCTACCTCACTCTTGAAGATAAAATAGAGAAGAGAGTCATTACAGATGACTAATATGCTTACAAGATATATCCTTTCAATTACTTCCTTGCTGATGACAAGTTCCAAATGGAATTTGCAAATGAGTATAATGCTCTTTAAAAGGCAAAGTTAAATGAGTGCAGGCATATCATATAGCTTGATGCTATTTTACTTGGTAAAGATCATTTTGCATTTAGACTTCCTCTCCTCGAGATGACTTACAGAGAATTTCTATCTGACAATAGATGCCAGAGATAAATTGGCTAGATCTTGCAGCAAATAGTTGAGGGCATTGAAGAGCTTCACAAGCTAGATTATGTTCATAGAGACTTAAAGCCAGAGAAAATTATGATGAACTATCAACCTCTTAGAGTTTATATTATTGATTTCAACAGAGCTCAAAGGTGCAAACCTCTGGCATTAGGAAATGCACACGGTACGACTGGATATTTCCCAGAGAGAGAGGACTGGAGAGATGGAGACACTTAATGGGATATCTGGGCTCTAGCTGTAATAACTATAGAGATCGACATGCAAAGAAACGATTACTTTAGTTGCAATTGTGAGAGAGATTCCGAGCAAAGAATCAACTTAGAAAAATAAAATTCAGAGAACTACCACATGACTCAAGGCTTATGTTTGTGTGAAATATTTAAAAAACTTGCTGGTAATACTTACTTAAAAAAAATTACTAATATTTAAACATTAAACCCCTACATAAACCCTATTAAAACCCTAATAAAGTATGCACTAATAGTCTACTTTTATCAATCAAAAACTCAATCAAACTACTGAAAAGGTTTTGGGGTTTTGATTATGTTAAATTTTAGTGATGCAATAACAACAGTTGCTGCCGATTATAATTTTCTTCTTCCAACACCAACTTTTGAAACTTGCTCAAAGAATCAGCTCTATCAATTCAATTACTAGCTTTCTGCCAAGATTTAGCCTATACTCTATTTAGATTTTGAGGGGTGCCTTTAGTGAATCTTTAGTAATTTTTTGAGAAGAATGTATTACTAAATATGTTTATGGAACATCGTTCTAATTTCTGTTGGATTTTATCTAATTCTTTTTGGATTTTAGGCTTCCTGAGCCTTGGAAGTCGAAAGACTAGACGATGAAGGTTAGGTATATGCAGCTGCTGAAAACTTTTCTGCAGCAACTGTAGTGAATAGTAAAATTTCATAGAAACGATCAGTTAAAAGTAATGACTATTGAAAAAAATGTAAATTAGAATAAATGTCACACAAACTTATATTTTTAAAATGAAAGTTCTATAACATGCATATAAAAATGAGAAAATATAAGTAGATTATACAAAATAGTTTGTATAAAAATTTCAATTTTCATAACAAGAGTGAAAATTATGCTTCTTAACTCAAATAATCCCTGATAAATACAATTATTCTAATCAATCAAAACACAAATAAATACTATTCAGAGGTTTTGGGGTCTTGAATCTATGAGCCTGAAGGTGCAAAAGAAAATTCGAACAAGTCAACCTAACCTAAAGACTAAGAAAAGCTTTAAAGTATTTAGTATGCAAATTATGATGACTACATGTGATAATAAATAGAAAACTTTTTGATTTACTAACAATTTCAAAATAAAATTTTAATTTGAGTCTAAATTTTTATCTTATACCTCTTAAAATATATTTTAAATTACGATAATAGATTTGATTTAAATCCTAATCAAATCAAAGTTTTTTTAATTAAATTTTATAATGACAATTTATTATGAATTGTTTTTTTTAAAAAAAATAGATATATTAATAAAATACTAAAATAAAATAAAAAAATTCATCATTTGTTATTTTATAATTTATAATTTATGAATAAATGAATAGTAAATATAATTAATATATATCTCATAGATTTGAGGCAGAATTGATTAGTTAATTACTATATTATTTCCATATTTATTAAATGAATTTACATTTCAATATTTTTATAATTTTAATATATCAATATCAATAGAGTATAATACTAATCCACAATCCGATTAAATATTGTAATTAATATGAAAACTTTATAGAATTTAGATTAATTTAAATCAAGCAAATAATGGAAATTGTAAGAATTTACTGCCAATTTAATTTAATAAATTTTATGCATATTTATAGATGAAATATTTTAGTAATGATTTAAAATTACTACTTAGTAAATTTCTAAAGGATTGAAAAACTAAATGTAATTAAATTTTTTTCACAATTTTTGTATAAAAAGTTAAAGTCTAAAATTCTTAAAATCTTATTGTAAAACAATTAGATTAAGCAATATGATAATTCATTGATATATATATATATATATATAAATATTTAGAATACTAACATTAGTTATAAATATTAAAAACTTATCATAAGCTAAAGATTAATATCACAATTTTCTTAATAAGATAAAATACAAATTATTTTTCCATAAATGATTTGTTTATTGATTATATATTAAAAATCATAATTTTTCAATTAAAAACTTCTTAAATTACCTCTGTAAATATAATTAATACTTTTTTTTGGGAGGGGGGATATCTGAACCTATGCTGCAGTATCTGAACCAAAATTATTATTTTTTGATTATATTCATGATATAGATCAATTTTGGGTTGAAAAATCTGAATTCAGCAATATTAATTAATTTTGAATATTTATAGAGTGTTAATATTGCATTATAACATACAAATATTATCATAAATCAAAAAAATTATCATATTTTATTTTCTAAAAAAAAAATTTAAAAAGAATAATTTTACAAATTAACGTATTAAATATGCCTTTACCTAAGGCCAAGATGAAATTTACAGAACATATCTGTATATAGCAACATGATAAACTTTTACTCATCAAAAATCCGCTTAAAAAACCTTGAGGAATATCTTGCTTTATAATAAATAATAATTATAATAATGGATGGAAAAAGTCTTAACTAGATTAAACAATTTTAGACACATAAAAGCAATTAGATTTTAAAGAGGGGATTATGCAAGATCACATATGCAGGGATTATGGGGATAAGTAAGACATTTATTTGAAAGATATACAGGATCGGTGATATCAACAAATGCAGAAAAAATGGTAGAGGAAGTCAGTGTAAAAATAAAATACCAAAACCATCATCTTGATGTAAGATAATTATTATAGAAAATAATATATGAAAATATTTTTGATTTATGATAAAATTCTTATGTTATAATGCATTATTGACACTTTAGAAATATTCAAAATTAATATATATTGCTGAATTCAAATTTTCCGACCCTAAATTGATATATATCATGAAAATAAACATAAAAAAATAGTCTTGGTTCAGATACTTCAGCATATATTCAGATATTGTCCCCCCCCTTTTTTTAGTTTAAAATTTCATGAAACTTTTGTAATTTTAAATACATTTCTTTTATTTATGTTTTGAGCATGAAAGACTTTATAAACTAGTTACTATCTAAAATACATTTATTTTCCTGAAAAGCTAATTATTACATATAATTATATGACTGAAACCAGTTTGCTATAAATATGTATGAACATTTTTTAATTAATTTATAAAATATATATATTTTTCTCATCTTAGAGCATTACAGATTAATTTATTAAAAAATAGATATATTAAAGAAAAGGATATTACATTAATAAAACTGTAAAAAGGATTTCAAATTTTAAATAATTTAATTATTTTAATTACAACTATCTTGAAAACAATTCACATAATTTAAATTATAATTAATCTTAAAATTAATTTACATAATCTAATCCTTTTTTAAAATATTTTTAATTTTTATTAATAGAATGAGATAACAAAAATATCCAAATCAAGACAATGTCATAAACTAAATTGAAGAGAGGAAAAATCACAAAAATGAAGAACTTAAGGATTACGAACAAGTTTTTCAGGGTATTTAATAGTCTAATCAGTAGGCCGCAAAGCAAGAATAATCATAAGAACCTGTTAAGCAAGATTTTATTCAAAGAATCAGTATTATCTTGAACAACAAAAAGCTTTATTTTATTATAAAACTTTATTAAATTTTCAATAATCAACTTGTTTGATTTAAGGAATATTTATTGAGATTATACATAAATTTTATTTTAATTGTTTTTAAAAAAGTAATTGAAAATATATTAATAAAATTTATACAATTTTATAATTGATAGCTTGTAAAACAAAAAAACTACGAATTACTTTTTATTTTATTTTATGAAATTATAATCATTTTTATGAATAATTTTGTTTTATATATATAATTAGAATAATTCTTTTGATTGAATACTCTTAGAGTTTCATTATGATATATATTCCAACCAAAAAAAATAAAATAAAAAATAATCATAATATTTAAGTAATTTATTTATTATTTAGTGTTTTGTAGCTTTCTTCATTGTAAAACATTGAAAGAGATTGCTATCTAAGAATCCTAAAATCAATACTAAACTTCGATTTCCTCTACTACTTTGTTTCTTGTTAAATTTATTAATTGTAATAGGTTATTTTTAATTAATTGAACAAAAAATATATTGATTTAATTTTGGATTCAATTTTCAATATTAATTATTCTTTTAAATTCGAATTCAAATTATATATTCATATACTATTATACTAATGTATATAAAATATTTATAAAAATATTTAATTTCTCCTAGCAATGCTAGAATAAGAACAAATCAAGAAAAACATTATTGATGATTAAATTACTATATTTTTAATTATTTATCATAATTGTATTATAAATATTGAAATTATTGCGTAAGAGATATATTGAGCAATGAAAACACAGTTACAATAGAATAAGATCCATTTGTCATTCCAAGCAAATTCCCCTCAATAATAAACTATGTTGTGGCTCTCCAAAGCTTCCTTCACAACGAGTATCAAATCAGTTAAGCAGTTGAAAGACCACTCAAATCAGTCAACTTTTATAGGATTGATTTGTATTAATTACACAATAATACATTAAAAAACAGCTTGTTTATAATTAATTGTAATAACTTCTAGTTTGATAGTACAATTAAATCTCATATTTCTAAAAACAATTTAATTTTTATATATAATTTCGTGCAGACTAATACTTTACTTGAACAAAACTGATAATATGTTTGAGAAATAGACAGTTTAGATTGAAATTCCTTATCGTGATGAGAATATTCCCTCATATAAGTAATAATATATTGCTAATTTAAATATACTAAATTATATGAAAATTGTACACTGGTGTTGGATGTGTATACAAAGTACAGATTGGGGAGAGAGGTCATTTATTTGTTCATTTTTTAAGCTTAAAAATTATTAAAATTATTTTTATATTGATTGCAGAGTACTAGTAGACATTATTGCATAAATCAAATGAATGTAAATTTAACTCAACTAATTTAATTGAAATTTTGTTGATAATTAACTTCATTTCTTCACAAGGAAATAATAATAAAAATAATCATAACCTAATAATCTAAAACTAACTGATTCAATTGACTAAAATTAAAATTTAACAATCTAAATATTCTTAAATTATTTTGATTTTTAATATTTTAGGTTTTTAATATTAATGCAGCAATAATATAAGAAACATAGATGCTGCAAACGGAGAAGGATCTAGTAGATAAGTTCTTCCATATTATAAAATATTTATTTCTAGTTATAAAAATTATGAAATTTAATATTACATTTTTAATAGCAAGATCCATACTTATATCTTCCACAGCTCAATTATTGCATCCTCAAGCTTAATAAAAGTTATTAAATTATTTAAAAAAACATTTATCTAAAATTACAATAAATCATATCAATAATTACATATTTTTGTTGAAACACTACTCTTAAAAGGAGTATTTAAAATTTACAATTAGTTTTTATCAAAATTTTCATTTAATTGGAATAAATTTTTGATTTTATTTACATTTCTATAGTATAAACTAGATAGAATTGACTTTCTTAATATTAAATCCCATTTTGTCTTATATTAAAATAGTTATCACAGACAATCAAGAATCCTAGAGAAATTCTACATTTTATATCTTAATATAGATTCTTCTAAAGATTATTAATTATTTTTATGAATAAAATTTTAATTCGAAGCAGTGGGAAGTAAATCGACTGAGTTTATTAAGAAAGCCATTTTAACTTGTGAACCTCAAAAAGCTATTCTGAAGGAGGAGCCTTAGGATGTATTCGTTAATGGATTGCCAAAGACCTTTTCTTCTTCATAGTTTTAAGCTGTTCAAGAAGCTAGGGTTAAATAATTAATAATATTTATACTAAAATACTTTCAAAATTAAGGTAAAAACCATAGGAATTATTGTTTTAAGGTTGAAAGATTGAAACTCATTTAAGGGCCTCCTGGCACTGGAAAAACTTTAGTTACATGCGCAATTTATAATTAAAATAAAATTTTATAAATTGTTGCTAACTGGTTTAAAATGAATCCAGAGAAACAAATCTTTTAATATGTATTGCTGTTGCCTTTTATTTATTTATTGATTAAATCTTGATAAACTTTATATATGCAACTGTTTATTTACTTTTAAATCTTATATTTTAACAATTAATTATTTTTATGTTTTCTAAGTTTATGTGCACCATCGAATGCTGCAGCAGATTTGATAGCTGAAAGACTTCAACATATAGATATACTCACAAACAAATTTATCAGATTTTACTCAGAATCAAAGGAAGACATTTTCAATTTAGATCCCGAAAAAGTTAAACCATTCACCATCATGCATAGAATACAGTAAAACAAATAATTTCAATGAAATTTTAGCTAATACTAAATATTTTTAAATGAATTTATTTAACATATTCATGAATGATCTTTATGTCCAATGAACAATAAGAACAAGAATCTAGTTTAATGCTTAATACAAGATCTCTACAGGATATAAAGCAAATATTTCATGATAAAGTTTAACAATTAAAACATGTTAAATTGTAATTTAGATAAATCTAGTCAATAATTTGATATATTTAAAGCAATAAGTAGAGTACTATTTTAGTGATTATAATTACTATGAAAAGAATGGAGGAGATTCATTCCTTCAAGATTAGGTATTAGAACATGGCTGTGTTAAATAATACAAATAATATATAAAAAAAATTTTATATATCATTGTGTTCCATTTAATAGAATTCTACAATTCAATATGATGAATTTAATAATATAAATTTCGAAATAATTAGTTAATTCATTTACTATATTAGTTGTTTTATACTAATATAAAATTATTTAAGTTATTTTAAGATTAGCTATGAAATAAACTAATTCTACTTGATATTTATGATTAATCAAAAGTAAAAAATTGATAAATTATTTATAAATATTATTTAGGATTAAAATAGCTAAATTAAATTTTATTTTAGCTCATCATTTATAAAATAATTTACGTTTTTTAGGTATTAAATTATAATAATATTTTCAAATAAAAAACAATTCAAGAATTATTTGATTTTAGTTTCCTTATGTTACAATAAATTTTTTTTTAGAATATGTAGCTTTCATTAATATATCTATAAGGATAGTTATATTTTGAAATACAAAGGCTTAGTAAAATAAATTAATAAGAGGACAAATGATCCGAAATTTTGAGTTATATTAACACTATAAGTAAATTATATTCTTTTTTTTCTTTAAAAAGTTTTTTTTAAAAAAAAGAGTGCTCTTTGTAATTTAACAATTTGTAACTTTTTAATTAATCAATTTATAATCACAATAATTTTTTTGATAGCCTAAATAGAATTATTTATTTAAAAAATTAAGATTTCAAAGGTTCCCAAGATAGTTCCTTAATTCAAAATAAAATCAAAATCTTTTTATGAAGTCAATTTATTAAATCTATATAAGAATAGCAAGAAACTTGACATCATATACATTAATATAGCTCCAAAAATAAATAATGTATTTTAAAATTTAAAAATCTATTTCCCAAAGTACATTGAAATATTATTAATTTTAATTAAATTAAAAATATATGATGAGATATGTTCATCACGCAACTTTAAATGATCTCAATTAAATTGCTCCGTTTGGCATAAACTATGAGCTCTACCAAGATTATGGCTTTAGAAAAAGACAGAGAAATATCTTTTATTTTTAAAAATCAATTTAATTTTTAAAGATTATTTACACTTTTGCATCAAATAAATTAGAATATTGGTAAATTAAACTGATAATTAATATTCCTTTTCTAAATAAATTTACATATCAATTATTATTTTTGAAAATTTGTCTTAATAATAGAGAAAATATATATTTTTTGAAATTTATTCAAAAAAAATTATATTATGCATTAAGGATAATTTCAATGGTCTAATCTGTGTTATATCATATAATTAATCTATGAATCTAAATCATAATTTTTTTATTTAGAGTTAATTGATATTCTTTTAAAATATATATTTCTCAAATTAATTAATTTTTTAATATCAACAACCAACTCACTGTGCTTAAATAGTAATATATTAATCAGTATTACGATATTATTTTAATTATTAATATATATAAATTGTGTTAGGCATGGACATTTTAAAACTTAAAACAATTAAATTATTTCTAAAATTTTCATTTATACTTATTTTAGAAAAATGATAATCGTCTATATATAGTTTTTTATTTATAGTAGATAGATTCCAATTTTACAATTTTAATTTGATAAAGTTGCCAGAGATTACATAATTACTTGATAAATATAATTTATCCTTTGAATTAATGGGTATGTAAGACTTTTTTTCATTTATAAATAATATATAGAGATTGTTGTTTTTAGGATTTTCACAATATTTCACGATTACAATCTTTAATAAAACTGAATCTAAATAAATTACTAAAAATTAATTAATAAATAAAAAGAAATGGTTTAAATATAACTTATATCTATTTCATACAATTATGATTTAAAGAAAGTAATTTGAAACTATTAAAATTATAATGGGATTATTAATTATAGTAGAAATACATTGATTCCTAATATATATTTATTTAAAAGTTATTATATATTAATAATAAAAATAAACATTACCATATGATTTATAAATATTACGAGAATGACTAGACTTTATACTTTGCAAATATAAATTACTTTTAAAATATATTTTAGCAAAAATCAGTATTCACACTTATATAAAAATCATGATTTTTATTCATAATATCATAAGAACTTACGAAGATAATTTATAATGTGTATATTTTTAATAATTTTATTTCTCTCATTTTAACGTATTCATGCAATAGCGGAATTAGAAATATGAGTTAGAGTAACTTCGATAGCTTTATGGATACAAAAAGGCAATTTGAAAAGAGAATTATAGATCAATTTATTTAATTTTTATATTCAATATTTGGTTTATTTTTCATATAAAATTGATAAAAATAGAATCAAACACCTATCATTATAACTACTTGCAATAGCGCCTGTGAACATAGACTAAAGGACAAGAAATTCAGAAAAGTTATTAAAAATCATATATTATATTAAAACCTTTCAAGTATATTTGGGGTGAGAGTTTCCATAATTTAATTAAAAATAGATAGTTATTTTATAAAACAACTACAAAAATATTATTATTTTTAACAAATTTTTAATTTATAAGATTATATGTTTATATTGAGTTTATACTTTTAAAACAAGTTTATTTTATATTAAAATATGGAATTTAATTTGAATAATATAGAAACTTAAAATAATATAAATATTTATTATTTATTAATAAATTGCTTCAAAACTATATTCAGTTAATCAGTTTTAAATTGTAATCTTCCATATTTAAGTATATGAAAACAACTTAAAGTTATCATAGACGAGGCAGCTTAAGCTACTGAAGTTGAAACATTGATCCCATTGATAAATGCAAAACAAGTTGTCAATTTATCTGATAAAATTTTATTTGTCTTGATAGGTGATCACAAATAACTAGGACCAGTTATTGATACTAGAATAAGCGGGCCAGATTTTAAAACTTAAAAATTGTTAGCATTTAAAGTATTTTAGCTTATATTTTGGAAAATCTTAGAATATTTCATCAAAATTACCTTAATTTTAGGTACTATACATTCAAAACCCCAAAACCCTTTCAGTAGTTTGATTGAGTTTTTGATTGATAAAAGTAGACTATTAGTGCATACTTTATTAGGGTTTTAATAGGGTTTATGTAGGGGTTTAATGTTTAAATATTAGTATTTTAAGTGAGTATATGCGAGGTTTGGGGTCAGTTTATGACAGTGAGTATATAGATTTATTGTTTAAGTTGCGATATGGATGTGATGTATATAGTGAATAACTCAAGCCTGTTCTGAATTATACGTCTATAGCAAGGCTACTCCATAAATCTCCAGCAACTGTGAGGTCTCACTGTCTATTAGCATTGAATTTAAAGAGATAGCATCTTAATTCTAAGCCTAAGAGACCCTTAAAATTTTAGCAGCATCATATTGAATATCTTATTAATGATAAGACTCTTAAATACTGGGCTCATTTCTCTCTAGCCTATAGAGCTGTGATGTTTCATCTCCAATTTCCTGAGCTTCACATCTCTGCTTAATCTATAGCGAACATATATAAAAAGAAAGGAATACCTTACAAGACAGTCAATCGCATTAAGAGAGTGATTGACTTTAATGTTCCATTTTATAAGGATAATTTAAATTATATATTCGATTAAATGCAAAGTGCTTAAGAGCATAATATAAAGTTCATACACGCTGATGAGGCAGTATTCACCTTTAATACCTTCATATCAAGGTCTTGGTATAAGAGGTACAGCAACATTGAAGTATATGATTAAAAGGTTAAGGTTTAAACTCATGCAATACTTGGTGGTATAAGTGAAGATAGTGGCCTCGAGACTTATGTTATTCACCCTCGTTCTATAAAGACTGAATATTATATTAAATTCTTGCAATAACTCAGAGATAAGTACGCTGACTAAGAGATTATTCTATTCGTTGATAACTTGTCAGTTCATAAAACTAAAGACTCAAGGAGAGAATTTGAAGGGCTAAATATAACACCTGTATTTAATGTTCCTTAAAGCCCTTAGTTCAATGGAATTGAATTATTTGGGGATTATTGAAAGGTCATTATAAGAAATTGCTGCTCTACCATCTGATGCATGATTTAAAGATAGATACAGTCGATTTTAATAAGAGTGATGCTTAGAGAGTCAGCGATGAGAAAGCTAAAGTATGCGCAAGAGAAGGGAGATTTTGTGTATATAAATAAGTTTTAGTTTTAAACGAATGAATAAGTTCACATATTAAATTTGCCCGTAAAGGGATTTGGCTTTTCTTTCTTTTCTTCCTCTTAAGGCTTGCTTGGGCCTATGTTTCTTCTCTTAGTGCCAGCTCCGGCATCTATGTTCATCTCTTCTGGCTTTTATAA
>ARYC01019164.1:0-12137 GCA_000711775.1 Oxytricha trifallax | reverse complement strand
AGTTTGAAATAAGCAGAAGTAAGATCAAACCCAAGCTCTGGATATACATGAAGTAAAAAGCAATTCAAAAGTCTAGGATCAAGCGCGAGGCATACATTTAAAAACTTCGCGATAGCATTGCCACTTTACATGCAAGATGTGAGAATCTAGAAATAGAAAACAAACGATTAAGATAAACTAAAACAAAGTAATAGAAATAATAGAAAGGTAAGTTATTTGATAGGGTAGCTCCTAATTATATAAGAAATAGTAATTAACTAAATACTTTAGGTAGGTAATAACCTATCTAAAAAGCGAAAAGTCACAAGTTATATGCCAATAGAAAGTTGAAGAAGTTTGGAGCTGAGATGGATTAAAGTGATGAGAGTGAGAGTGAAGACAATTTTATATCCACAAGTATGCCAAAGCAATCAAAGTTTGATGATGCGGTAGATTCTCAATCTTCAAGTTAGAGCAATGAAGTTGACGAAGAAATGAAATAAATAACTTCATAAGCAGACTCAAGCAGCAGCAGAAGCAGTGAAGATATAGATGAATTCGATTTTGACATTCACTCAGAAGTTGATTGTGTAATAACACCATAGAAGGTAACATCCAAGAAAGATCATAAGCACGATCTCGAAGAATCGACGATTGACAAAAATTCCGAACCTTGGATAGGCAATGCAAAAGTTCTAAATTTGAAATTAAACTCTGAGTCGAACTTAAAGTATATTGGGGTTTTACGCTAAGACTTGTTGAGCAATAATGCAATTTCATACTTCTAGTATTACAATTAGATGATTAAGCTTATCAAACAGGGCGTCTTCTCATTTAAGGATAATGAAGATGATTACGTGAAGACACTTGCAAAGTACTTGAATTTCTTGGGGTTCGTTTAAATTAGAATCATGTACTTGCTTTCAACTAAAGAAGTCGTCTTCCAATGAAAGATTTGCAAAACGATTTCCAATACAGTTGGATGAAACTTTATTTAGGCCAGCACGCTAAATATAGAGCAAATCACGAATTCAACCTTTTGAAAGATCACAGAGATGCCAAATTCATTCTGCCTTGCTAGAATCTCTTCTTTGACAGTGATGAGAGCCTTTTCATCTAAAACTTTAAGATCAACTAGAAATGCCAACCTCTTGGGAAATTCCTTATGCATGTACCAAAACTTAAGGAAGTTTTTAGACTTAGGATAGCTCTAGGTGTATGTATTGCAAATATTGAGCTAATGCAGCGAGGTATATTCGCTCCTCATCAAAGTATTATGAGATATCTTGTTGGTACCACTTCATTCAACTTGAGAGTGCTAATAGCTGGACTGGACTTTGCTTTCTTGAAGGAGCGTCTCTCAAACCTTGGAGTGGGTTCAGCATAACTTCTAACAAATTGCAGCAAGCAGCTAGAGACGACAAAGCTATTCACTAATCTAATGAATACTTGAACAAGCCAGTTGCTTTCATTCTCTACTTAGTGCTAAAGCCAGGATAGGATAATTTGATTTTGAAGGTTTCTAAAGACGGCTATCTTTCAGATGAAGAGAAGGCAGCTCCAGCGTAGGGAAATCAATTCAGAGGCTATGGATTAGTGCAACAACTCTGGTCTGGCAAGATCATTATAAAGGCTGCTGCTAATGAACTACTAGGTATGATTGAAGATGACTATCCAAGACATACCATGCACCTTAAGGATGAAATCGCATTCTTAAGCAACTGTCAGTGACTAATTCGCAAACTATTAATAATCCCTTCCCTATACATTCACAACCTAATCTCTTGCACTATACTCTTTAATCTAATTTACTCTTCTATTCTACTTTGCGATTGCATTCTAGTCAATGACTAGATAATGCAGCAATCGATTGTAGTATTCATATGCACTTATATCATGCATAAATTTTGCATATTCTGAGATTTTATCAAATTTTTGGTTTTAAGGTTGTATGGTTCCACCCTTAGGTTGTATGGTTCCAGGAAGATATCCTGAAGATATCTCCAATTTCAAGGCTTTTGAAAATTTTCGAGAATATTGCTTATAGCTCTGCCTACTTTATGATTGGCGAGCCTTACTTCATTGATATGATACAACACAACAGTGATGCATATATAAATGCAAATACAAGCTGATCTGATGTATATGGGTTAGAATATGAGAGGCCAAACTTCAAAAATTCTTAGTTTTTCATGACATTTTATAACAGCTTTCAAACCAACAGTTTGAGTCTTTATCTTGAAACATCGATTTTTGCCTAAGAGCTCTGACTTCAACTCTAATGATGTTTGCCTAAGAGCCTGATTTGAACTCTAGTGATGTTTCGATGCCTCTGATTCGATTAATGATGATTTGGATGGGTTTGGCATGATTAGGTGAGAGTTGGGTATGTTAAGTCAATTGGTCTTTAGTTTGAGAATAGACCTAAATTCTAAGCAATACTATGGTTAAGAAGTCAAAAACCTCTCTAAAGTCAAACTTGTCATTTCTTACCCCTTATAATCACTATACCTCCATAACACCTCCAATCAATGCAATAGAGTATAGCAACATCATATATAAGTGATAGAGTTCTATTTGAGGTGGTTTAGTCGAATTAGAGATGCTAAGTTGTAAGAATCCACTCTAAGGTTGTATGGTTCCAGATGAAGATATCCTGAAGATATCTCCAGGTTGTATGGTTCCAGGAAGATGTCCTGAAGATATCTCCAAAATTCATGCAAAAGTGTATTAAGAAATCACTGAGTATGTTAATTGCTCAACATAAAGTTGTATAGCTGCATTAGAGACAAAATATGCAAGACTCAACCTTAGGTTGTAAGAATCCAAGTTGTACAGCTCCAGTTGTATGAATCCAGCTGTATGACTCCAGATTGTATGGTTCCAGGCCTATTTAAGCCAGCGAATTTCATAATTCATTATCACATTAAAATTTCGCAAATTTGAGCAAAAATCAAACTTTTGCCTCTTAATTTTTTGCTGCTATAACTTAAGACTCCATCCTAACTTTTATAATAGCTAATATCTAACATGCTCCTTCTACTCGGGAGCATTAGGGTCCAGCCGCAGCCTATGGTTGGATACCCTCCATTTAAGAGTATAAGTTGTTGTATTTACAAAAAGTTTCAAACAAATCTCTACACTTTCGGGTTTAACACTCAAAGCTTTCTAGCTCTCTAAGTTCAGTAGTTCCTAATTTAATCGATTATTAAATAAAAATAGGCATGCTCTATATGATATAATTGCAAAGGGTCCTACTACTGCAAATGGTTGGATACCTAGAGCGTATAGGAAATTTACATAATTTGAAGAAACCAGTAATTATATTTTGCCAGATTTTTCCCTAAATTTAAATCTTAGCAATTCTATGATTTTAAAACCAGAGGTTGTGATTAATTAAATAGCTAATGCGTTGCTTACTTAAAGCATTAAGATTGATAATGAATATGTGCTTGTTAATTCTAAAGTTGATTTAGTTAAAAAATCTAAGGCCTTACATATTTTAGAATTGCCTAAATTGAGAGATACTAAAAATCAAAAAGCAAAAATAAAAAATTAAATCTCTGAGTTACTCAAATCAAAATCAAGTAGCTCTTAATCGCAGCTTGTCAACCACTAGAATATTTAAATGAGTGGTAGTACTGCAACCCTACTTAAGCGAGATAGTGTCATAAATAATTTAGGATGAGTTTCGGGTGGTCACTAAAAGATAATGGAAGCTTTTTTTCGATCGGATTGAGGGGTAAGGAGGCTTAAAATATATTGGAAGATTTTACTCGTTCTTGCTCGGAGATCCCTCTCACTAGTGGGTACTGGAAGACGCTAGCTGAGAAGTAGCCAACCTTCACATCTTTGAATCAATAGATATTGGAAGCTTTGATTCACTGGTGTGTACAAAGGGGAAGCACGAAGAAACTCATCCTGACTTGTCTAATCTTTTCAAAATGGTAAGTATTTTTAGCAGAGAATAAATCAGAGGAATCAATCGCAGTGAACATCGTCAGAGTCAAATCAAACAGAAACTATTGAGCTAAGTATTTTATTAATCTTTTATTTTGTAGGACTAAGGTAAAATCAAAAATGCGCGCATTTAGAAGAGATCTCTTGTGAACTAGTGATAATCAAACCCCAAGTATTTTATTAATTATTTTTTTTAGGTATGATAGTTTAAGAATCAAAACAAGAATTCTTTTTTAAAGTCATTATCCTAATCACCAATAATCTTATGGAAATAGTTTTAAAAAGTTGCAACTAAATTCAGAATCTACAATTGTTATTAGGTTTGTATGCAAATATTGTTTTGGTTTGTTTAGTTTGATTTTTTTTACATCTTAGCAAATTTAGCCTTGAATTATAATAATCTGAAAATGTAGATTAAACTTTTTGATTAGACTGCTAGTTTTACGAAATTATAGGAAATAATAAAAGTATTATAAATCACTCTGTTAGTCTTATCTCTACTTTAGTTAATAAAGGCAATTTAGGTTTAACTTAATGTAAATAAAATTAGCGTTTTAAAGCATAATTCAAATGCTAAGGTAATTACTCAAAGTGTAGGGTCTTGAATTTGTTTTCACTAACGCACTCAAATTACCGTTTTAATAATTATTTACTCAAATTAAATCACACAGAGAAAGTGACTGCTCCAACGTATTCTTGGGGTTCTGGCATTTCTTGCGAAGTCAACTGCTTTCTCACTTCTTCATCATACTTATTCATAGTCTTTCTGTATTCTCCCTTGATTTAACTATAAATTGCGCGTTAGCAATAGTTTAATTTAAATTGCTTACTCAACTTGAATTAGACTGTCATTATCAAAGCTGAAGAACCAACCATCAGAAGAATCTTCAGGATCAAGAAGTATATACACTTAGTGCATGTATGGGTCTTCCTTCTTGAATGGATAAATCCATACGTTGTGATATCCTCACCACTTATAGGTTACTGCAACAACTGGTTCGTTCTCTGCAACCTCCAAATTTACAACATTCTTGAAGCCTCTTTGCGGATCAACTTAAAACTTGAATGTGCGCTTGAATCGCTCGTCGATCACCTACACTTTGCGAATGCATCAACATTGCTAAATTACTTGCCTTATATATTTCTACGATGTATCCACCAGGTGCTTTAGATGAATGCATGAAAGTGAAGCAGTGCTGCTTCGTAGTTTTGCTTGACTTCATTCTTTGATATAATTATTGATTATAAAATAATAACTTATTAATAATAAAGCATCAATTGCGAGGTTGCATAAACCTCTTTGCATATTATATTGCTTAACAGTTGCAATTAATCAAACATAATAATTCTAAGCTTGTTTAAGCTTGCAATGCATTGCTCAACCCATCTCTTATGTTTAAGCAGGTCTGTACCTGAAGTTCATGATTTCGATCACAAATTAGATAAGCTCTTAGTTGTCACCCAGGAATAGACCTTAGATTTATATGGTTCTGATAGTGTGAAAGGCAAGTTGAATGCCAAAGACGATTGTGTATTGCTCAAGTGACTGTTCCATGAATTGAAGCACTTAAGTTCCAGTGAGAACTTATCCTCGCGAATCTGTTATGAAGGAGCGCTGCATTAGCAAGTTTGATAATTAATAATATTAACATAATATAATAGTCTTAAGAGAGCTCAATATTGGGCTTAATATAATTATGTATTAATAAAGAATGTTTTAAATTGGCAAAGGAATGTTTGATTCAAAATTAAGTTATGCTAAATCAAACTCTAAAGCTACATTGGAAAATATACTTGTGAAATATTATAAGTAGGAAACAGATATCTCAATCATTAGGAGGGACAACTTCAGCTTCTTTCACATCTGAATGTTGTTCTTATTCAGAGTCTTTGGGAGGATTAGGTTGAATCTAATCTGCTGCTTACCCGTTGATGGAATCTAGGGGTTGATTTTGTTGGGACTGCAATACCTATGGAGGTTGTTGCTCAACTTACATCTGGCCATCTTGATCATGATTGTTCTCCTCTTGTAAGTTGGTCTAAGAAATCTCGTTTAGCATTTCAAGTTGTTGCTGTTGCTATGAGACCTGTTGAGTTCCAGGCTAAGACTTTTGAATCTAATCTTTCACCTTACTTTCATCTCCTTTACTCTGCTCCTCTTTCAATGAATCTGAATCTCCAACTTGATCCTTCAACTAGTTGCTATCTTGCTTGATTTGATCTTGCTAACTTTGAGGTAAGTGCTACTTCAATTGAGAATCTTGATTAGCAATCTGAGAATCATTCTGAAGTTGAGGATTTGAAACTGTCAACTTTGTTTATGGCATTTCAATCTATTACGATTGCTGAATGATTTATTGTTGCTCTTACTGTTGGAGTTACTGTTATTGCTCTTGCAACTTTTGTTTCTACACCAGTTAATCTGAAGCAAGTCGCTGCTGTTCTTCTGCAAGAAGCCTTTCTTTGGCTAGTTTCTCCTCTTCAGCAATCCTCATCTCTTCTGCAATTCTCTCCTCGTCAGCAACTCTCTTCTTTTCAGCAATCCTCATCTCTTCTGCAATTTGCTTCTCTTCAGTGATCTTCCTCTCTTCAACAATTTTCTTCTCTGCAAGTTCTTTCTCTACAGCGATTCTCTTCTCTTCAGCAACTTTCTACTCTTCAAGTTTTTTCTCGTGTGCAATTCTCTCCTCGTCAGCAATCTTCCTCTCTTCAGCAATTTGCTACTCTTCAAGTTCTTTCTCCTATTGAATTCTCTTCTCTTCTGCAATTCTTTGATTTTCGGCTAACTCCTACTTTGCAAGTTCCTTCAACTCTACCATTTGCTTCTGTTCAGCAATTCTCTACTCCTCTGCTATTCTTTTTTGTTCCTCAGCACGTGTCTGATCATTTTCAAGCTACTAATCTATTTCAAATTGTTACTGCACTTCAATCAAGTTTTGTTGCTCCTACTGCTACAATTGACCTTAATTTTAAGCCTGTTAGTTTTATTATGCGAAGGAGTTTTCATAGAGTTCTTAAGTTAGATTCTGATTGCTTGCAAATCGAGGAGATGATGTTGGTGGCCTAGAAGGCGAAATCTCCATCTAGTTCTGATCATCCTCATCATTTCCATTTGTATTCTCATGTTGGGGTGACTATTGTATAATTACTTTATCTCCAAAACCTGAGTTTCTTAGGATTTAATTTTCTTAGTTTCCAACGCTTTGCTCAGATTTGAGAAGTAAGATTTTTTATGGAAGCTGTTATGGTGTACTTTTCTTTTATGAAAACTTTGATATTGGAGAAAACATTGAAGTAGTCCCTTATCTATGTTATGGTGATTATACTTGATTCTTAGTTTGTATCCTCTGCTGATCATCAAGGGTTTTGGGTTAAAGGAATACATTCTACTAATAATTTAGATGAGCGCTGGCATTTTAATATTATTAAGCCGAGATTATTTAATTGCTGCTAGCTTATTTAATTGTTAAACATCTATTGATAATGCGATGGTAGATTGAGAGGTTATTAAATAAGATTATTGCTGCAATTTTCATAACCCTTATCATGGGATTAAATCAGAAACTGGGCACCTTAATTGTTAGAACCAATGAAATTTGAATCGTAAGGATTTGGAGAATTGACTTTAGAAAAGCAAGGATATGGGGTTTTTGGTAGTTATTATTAGCTATTCTAGCTTTATCTATTCAAGTTGGGGACTGGAATCGAATCTCGTAATTAAACTAAGCTTTCTGTCTCCTAATCGGCTTATTAAGTTGGTTGTATCAAATCGTCTACTAATTGTTGAAATTTGTTTGGAGTAGAAGGATTTTCAGGATAAGCGAAGAATGCACTTTGATGAGCGTCTGTGTCGGTCAATCCTAGAACATTTGATTATTTGGCTTGGAGTTTTACTCATCTTAAGAGTGTCTTAAGATATATTCTTCATCTTATTCTATCTTCTGACTTTTGTTTGAAGGACTCGATTCAGTTTAGGTTTTTCTGTGGTTAGAGTCAGCTTCATCTATGTTTAACTATTAGTTTACTTAATCCTAATGCTTAGAATTTTCATTTGAACTAGATCTCCTGTTGCTATTCCTCTTCAACCTTTTTCTGGAAGTTTAGCCTTGTAAGTAACCTTATTTCTAATCACTTTTCACACTGGTGATTTATGAGCTAGAGGAGCTACCGATAGAATGACTCATATTATTTTCTTAGTTTCCTCCTTAGCTGTTGTCTAACGAGTTCATATTCTTGGACGAGCAATTCGTTGCGTTATTATTAATCTAATCCTGATTATTGTTCAGCTGGATCTAGATGTTTGAGTTTCTATTATGGGGTGTCTGTGGGAATTGTTGATATGGGGTTTACTATTAAGAGTAGTTTTACTGCATAACAAAGCTGTTTTGCTGCGACTAATTACATAGTCCAAACTAATTGTTTTGAGACCCATAGTATCTTTGATATTGCTATAAAGCAGAAGACTCGTGCTTGATTTGGCTTAACTAACTTTGACTGGACCTGTTCTGAGAGTATTAATCGCTAGGATTATTAAGTCTCTTGCCAAGGATGCTCTCACGAGCCCCAACTTCACGAGTTTAAGATCTAAATAAATTTTAGAGAACTAACTTACTCTAAAGTTTGCTGAATCGTATTTTATTTGTAACCAATAAGGAAACAATTTGCTAAGCTTGCATATCATGGGATTTATATGAAAAGTAGACTCTTCTTTAGAGATATTTTTTGTGGTAGGCAACTCGATTGGTAAGAGAATTTGATTCTAAACCACATCACAGAAATCATCTTGGTAGCGTGTGAGAATGCAAATTTTGGTTTATATAGGTGGCAAAGGCTGCTTAGCTTTTTAAGTTGATGCCATAAATTTCGTGGTCTCAATCGCGGCTCTTAAGTCTGAAGGAAGTTGAACGTTTAGTTGCTCGATATTGAATTACCTCCTATCTGTTAAAATATCTCCAAGCCTAAAATATAATGCTTTAAATAATAACAAATCTTACCTTTCACTATGCCAATTATACAAATTGGGATTCTACTGTATCATGGAACTATCCAATTGTGCTTTCAGCATCGTATAAAAATTCTTGCCGAAGTTGAATAGTTTTTATTGTAATCCATTTTAAAGTTAGCGAGATTGCTTGGTAAAGAGAGAGATGGTATCAGCTAGTTATGAACTTAAGTCGATAACTTGATAGGGATCGTATAGTTAGCTTCTTGGATCGATAATATCAGCTAATTTATTGCAATGAAAACCTAAGGTAATTAGTTAGTTAAAACAGTATACTTACTTGCACAATGAGAAGGGTCTTTCATTATGTTTGAAAAAGTTGTCAACTTCTCTTAAATATTGCTGATTGAGAGAATATCTTCAGGGCTTTGATTGATGAACTCAGTTGCTTCATTGTCTTCATCACTATAATCGATGTCGCTAGCATTTTCATAAGTGAGACAGCAGGTCTGAGTCTTTAAGTAATCTATTGATCTTTTCAAGTCAGCAATTGCAAACGGCAACTCTTTGCAGGAATACCTATAGTAATTAATAATTTAACAAAACTTACCAACTGAAAAATCTCTAAAAGAATTCTCTTGCCAGAATGCGAGTGTCTGCTTATCCTCCTAGAATTGATAGCTATGGCTTTGAGTCTCTTATGCATTAGTAAATATTGATACAAAATACAATTTTACTTCCTGCGCGTATTCCAGAGTCTTTAGTCAGTTCGAGAATGAGATTATTGATCCATGTATTTTTACCATCAAAGTCCTTTATTTCAACAGGAAGTTTGGTTAGTTTGTTGTATCTATTGCTCATATATTAGAGTTGACCAAACTTATCGCATCTAATAACTACAAAGTGACTTTGAGGAATTTTATTGTCGCAGTTTTTAAAAAGCAGTTCGACGAATATAGTGCCTTTTTTCTTAAATAACTCTTCAAAATATGCTTTATTGCTTTTAAGAAACATGCAAAGACTTTCTACTCTGGTGAGATCTCTCTCAAATATATCAAGTTACTGAATGCGAGATACTTTATAGCTCCTGGACTTATTGTCAAACGCACACCAATTCAGAACATCAATGAGAGGGAATCTTAGTGGGTTGAGAAAGTAATCATTTAAAAAGTAGTGAGGATGCATTTACAACAAACCACAGAGCATCATTGCAAAAGCTGTGGAGTTGGGAAACATAGGGGCATCATTGATAATTGCAAGCAAGCCCATAATTTCTGATAGATAACAATAGTTGCTTGGGTCCATTATAAGAGATGTTTTGAAAGTACTGTTCAAATTGAAAATCATAGCCTTGCTACGCATCTGAAATGCATGCTTCTTGTAGCTGAATTGTTATTCTTAAAAGTAGTGTGGTGTGTACATTAGCCTGTAGCTTGTCTCCTCAAAGAAAGGTGATCCAGAAAATTTAATCTGTGCTTAAGGTTCCAATTATTGAGTGATATAGTCATAACAATCGAGGGCAAATGTTTTCATGCTCGATAGGATGTAAAGTTATGACTCTCTCATAGTTTTTTGAGCGACCTTGACATACTCAAACTTAGGTATGCATGGTCATCAGGATAATTTTCAAGAGCAGATGATCTGGAAAGCACACTGCCATCACTCATTTCTATGTTAGAACGTCTATCGAGAAACTCGAACGTCACAGTTTTATCTTTTTAAACTTGAAAAGTATTATCATGAACCCCCAAATCCTTAGGGTTCTAGTTCATCAAATTTACTTGCTGGCTTTATCTCTTGGCTTCATCCTGTTGCTTTCTCTTTGCTTTTTGTTTCACTTTTTGTTTCTCCTTATAATCAAGGAAATTATTTATTCCAGCAACATTTCCTTAGCTGGCCTTGTTGACTTCAATTTAATCTAATTTCAATTGGTGCTTCATCAAAGTTATATAATTTTCAGCCGCGTCTTAACTGATATCCTGAAATTTAACTAAATTTGCTTGTTGAACAGGATCTTTTTTTGTAAAAACTCTGAAATAATCATAAGAACCAGT
Source organism: Oxytricha trifallax (assembly GCA_000711775.1). NCBI lineage: Eukaryota > Ciliophora > Spirotrichea > Sporadotrichida > Oxytrichidae > Oxytricha > Oxytricha trifallax. Next base: position 1,202 of record ARYC01019164.1, on the reverse strand, counting down.
GATGCTCTATTAATCCTTTGAAAGGTCCTTCATCATTTTTTCAATTTGATCCTACTGTTCTTAGTAAGTCAGAGGTGTGCAAGCACTTTCAATAATTTTCTTGTTGTATTGCTTCAACAACCTTTTACTTAACTGCTCATGATCCCTAATAAACCTTGACGATGTCAATTAAGATTGGAATTTGCTTTAGCTCAATGCAACGATAAACTGATTGTGGATGTCATTCAAACGCTGCTGTGTGAATAAATTTAAAATTTGCTAATGGCATGTCTAATCGTGCATTTAACTATAGTACAATTGCACATGATTTTGCTGCTCATAAACTTCTTAGTTGTTGGAAGCATCACCCTTTTCTTCTTCTTGAATTTTTCATTGATAGAATTGAGTGGTGGTGTATTTGGAAGTGGTGGTATGTTTGTATGAGGAGTAGTGACATTTTGATTTTTCTTGGCATAAGATTTTTTCTTTTGATTTTTACTTATTCTTAACTGAAGGATCTATTTGCAACTTTGCAAAAACTCTTTGCTCATAAGCTTCTCTGTTCTTAATGTGAGCATCATAAATATTTTAGAATTAAGCATACACTGTTTTCAATTCAATTTCTGTGACCTTGAGCAAGCTTTCAAAGTTTGATCGAATTTCATCATGGAAGATTCCTCATTATCTTTTTCCTTTCGTTTGTACACATGAATGATGTTTTTCTTGTCTTAAAAGATAGCATTGTTGACATAGTGCAACTTTTCTTGTTGATTTAGCATTGAGGAACTACCATTTTCCTAAATTCATCATAATCTGAGTATCGAGTTCCCAATATTTCATAATCGTTTTTAGAAATTTTCCCCTTATAATTCTTGAGTTACAATTATGCAGCTTTTGAAGGTTGAGTAACAAAGCAAGAGTAAGCCTTCTAAATGATATGCATCACATCATTATGAGGAGAGTCTTTTGAATTGTAAAGCTTCGTTAAGACTGTATTGATACACATGCTCCATAGATCATCGCACATCAACAAAAATGCCAACATAGATCCTTCAAACATCTTAGCTTTGTGTTGACCACTTTTATGAATAGTGAGCAGGGTATTTAAAAGAATTTAAAAAGCGCTTGCGCCTCTACCATACATTTCTTATATTTGAGTAATCGATGTCGATTCAAAACTAAATACCATAGGAAAGTAAATCTTATAATAAGAAACATCAGCA